>JAKFHU010000935.1:0-223607 GCA_023783475.1 Daubentonia madagascariensis
TTTAACAAAAATACAGTGGAAAAATGTTAACAACAGACTAGACCAAGCAGAAGAAAGAATTCAGAGCCTGAAGACAAGGCTTTCAAATTAACCCAGTTAGTCAAAAATAAAGAATCAAGAAAATGAAGAAAGTCTCTGAGAAATAGGGATTATGTAAAATGCCCAATCATAGAATCATAGGTATCCCTGAGAAAAAAGAAGAAAAACAAAAGGCAGGGAAGATCTATTTGAGAGAATAATGGGAGAGCTCTGATCTTGCTACAGATTTAGACATTCAGATACAAGAAGGTCAAAAGGACTGCTGGAAGACTTATTGCAAATAGGACATCACCAAGGCCAGTAGTCATCTGTTTGGCCCAAAGTCAAAGTGAAGGAAAAACCTTACAAGCTACAAGATGAAAGTGTCAAGTAACTTACAAAGGAAAACCACAGACTAACAGCAGACTTTCTCAGCAGAAATTTTACAAGCCAGAAGGGACTGGGTCCCGAAGGGAACACCTTTAGTATTCTTAAACAGAAAAAACTGGCAGCCAAGAATTTGTATCTGCAAAACTAAGTTTAATAAATGAGGAGAAATAAAATCTTTCTGACAAGCAAACTCTAAGAGAATTTGGCACCACTAGACCTGCCTACAGGAAATGCTCAAAAGTGCTCTAAACACCAAAAATAAAAAAAAAAATAAAACCCATGTTGATATGTACCAATGTAAAACACTCAAAAGTAAAAACTCACAGCTCCTATAAAACAGTAAACAAGGGAGACTACAAGCAAACAGGTAACAATCCCATGATGACTGGAACAGATCTCATTTGTCAATATTAACATTGAATGTAAATGGTCTAAATGCCCACTTAAAAGATACAGACTGACAAAATGGATAAAAAAAATCCAAATATCTACTGTCTCATAGAAACCTACTTAACTTGTAAAGAGTCACATAGACTTAAGGTAAAGGGGTGAAAAAAATATTCCAGGCAAATGGATACCAAAAGGGAGCAGAAGTACCTATTCTTATGCCAGATAAAACAAACTTTAAATCAACAACAGTGAAAAAAGACATATATGATTATTATATAATGATAAAGAGATCAATTCAACAAGAGGATATATAACAACAATGCTAAGTATACATGCACCTAACATAGGAGCTCCCAGATTAATAAAACAAATACTACTAGACCTAAGAAATGAACTAAACAGCAACATAATAATAGAAGGGTACTTCAACACTCCACTGACAGAACTAGACAGGTCATTGAGGCAGAAAATTAACAAACACTGGACTTAAATGGGACTCTAGAACAAATGGACCTAACAGACATTTATAGGACATTCCACCCCAAAACTGCAGAACATACATTCTTCTCATCAGCACATGGAACATTTTGCAATATAGACCATATGTTAGACCACAAAACAAGACTCAGAAAATTTTAAAAAATCCAAATCATACTGTGTATCTTCTCAGACCACAGTGGAATAAAACTAGAAATCAATTCCAAAAGGAACTCTCAAAACTACAGAAATACGTGGAAGTTAAACAAGCTGATACTGAACAATCTCTGGGTCAATGGTGAAATCAAGAGGGAAATAAAATGTTTTGAATTGAATGACAATGGTGATATAAGCTACCAAACTCTCTGGAATACAACAAAAGCAGTGCTAAGACAGAAGTTCATAGCACAAAATGCCTACATCAAAAATACAGAACAAAAATTAACAACCTAATGTTATATACCTCAGGGAATTAGAAAAACAAGAACAAACCAAACCCAAAGCTAGCAGAAGACAAGAAATACCAAAGATCAGAGCAGAACTAAACAAAAACAAAAAAAACAATACAAAGGATCAATTAAAGGAAAAGTTGGTTGTTCGAAAAGATAAACAAAATCAACAAACCACTAGGTAGATTAACCAAGAAAAGAGAATAAGCTCAATCAAAAATGAAAAAGGAGACATTATAACTGATACCACAGAAATACAAAAGATCATCTGAGACTATTATGAACAACTCTATGCACACAAACTAGAAAATCTGGAGAAAATGCATAAATTTTTGGAAGCACACAACCTCCCAAGCCTGAAGCAGGAAGAAATAGAAGCCCCTAACAGACCAATATTGAGTAGCAAGATTGAATCAGTAATAAAAAAACTACCAACAATAAAAATCCCAGGACCAGCCATATTCACAGCCTAATTCTACCAGACCTACAGAGAAGAACTGGTACCTATCCCACTGAAACTGTTCCATAACTTCAAAAAGTAGAGGCTCCTCCCTAACTCATTCTACAAAGCCAGTATCACCCTCACACCAAAGCCAGGAAAGGGCACAACAAAAAAAGAAAACTACAGACCAATATCACTTATGAACATAGATGCAAAAATCCCAAACAAAATACTAGCAAACCGAATTCAGCAGCACATCAAAAAGATAATTCACCATAACCAAGTGGGTTTCATCCCAGGGATGCAAGAATGGTTCAATATATGCAAATCAATAAATGTGATACACCACATAAACAGAAGCAAAAACAAAGACCATATGATCATCTCCATAGATGCAGAAAAGGCATTTGATAAAATCCAGCAACCCGTCATGATAAAACCCCTCAATGAACTAGGCATAGAAGGAACATACCTCAAAATAATAAAAGCCATATATGACAAACCTACAGCCAGCATTACACTGAACAGGGAAAAGTTGAACACATTCCCCCTAAGAACTGGAAAGAGACATGGGTGCCCACTTTCACCACTTCTGTTCAACACAGTACTGGAAGTCCAAGCCAGAGCAATCAGGCAAGAGAAAGAAATAAAGGGTATCCAAATCAGGAAAGAGGAGGTCAAACTATCCCCGTTTGCCAACAATGTGATCTTCTGTCTAGAACACCCTAAAGATTCCTCCAAAACACTCCTAGAATTGATTAATAAATTCAGTAGAGTCTTAGGTTACAACATTAATGTACACAAATTAATGTACATTTCTATACACTAATAACAGCCAAGCTGAGAATCAAATAAAGAACTCATTACCATTTACAATAGCTGCAAAAAAAAGTACCTAAGAATATACTTTCCCATGGAGGTCAAATATCTCTATAAGGAGAACTATAAAGCACTGATGAAAGAAATTGTTAATGACACAAAAAAATGGAAAAACTTTCCATGCCCAAAATGCTTTACAGATTCAATGCAATTCCCATCAAAATACCAATGTCATTTTTCACAGCATTAGAAAAAACAATTCTAAATTTCATATGGAATCAAAACAGAGTCCGAATAACCACAGCAATCTAAGCAAAAAGAACAAATCTGGAAGCATCACATTACTTGACTTCAAATTATGCTACAAGGCTACATTAAACAAAACAGCATGGTACTGGTATAAAAGTAGACACATAGATCAGTGGAATAGGATTGAGAACCCCAAAATAAAACCATACACCTACAACCAACCGAACATTGACAGAGCAGACAAACATACACCAGGAAAAGGACCCCCTATTCCATAAACGGTGCTAGGAAAATTGGAGAGTCACCTGCAGAAGAATGAAACTGGATCCCTGTCTCTCCTCATACACAAAAATTAACTCCAGATGAATTAAAGACTTACATGCAAGACCTGATACCATAAAAATTCTGGAAGAAAACCTAGGAAAAACCCTTATGGACATAGGTGTAGACAAAGAATTTATGACTAAGACCCCAAAAGCAAATACAACAAAAACAAAAATAAATAAATCAGACTTAATTTGTTGAGTGCCTACCATGTGCCAGAAATTGTGTGTTAAATGCTTTACTTATATTTTAGAGATAAGGAAGTGGAGTTTCAGAGAAGCTAAATGACTCGTCCAAGGCCACAGCACAAGTATGTGAAATATATAGGATTGGGGGCAGGGAGTGAATAGGGTGAAGAAGGCTTTGTGGAAAACTTCAGGAAAAAAGATGCTTACGTATAAAGGTGAGAAGAGAGAGGGTTGCATGTGAAAAAGATGACAGGATAGGATTGAAATGAGAGGGTATTTAACAAGTTTTCCTACAGCTGTTTTTGTTCCCCCAGTGTGTCCTTTCTTCTTATCTTTAGCAGTTTGTTTATTGCTAAAAATATGCAGTGTTTCCATATTGCTGCTATCATAGTAGCCAGGGTTCTGTGTCAGCTGAGCCTGAGGAACACTCTGTTGTTCAGTTTGGATGCTGCGCTACAAGGAGAAAATATGAACTATGAAACAAAAGGGATAAATGATTGTCATATTAAATTGCTCAGAAAGAAATCTAACTCCACATACCTTTATGAAGACTCTGAAATAATTATTTAAATCTTCATAGCACTTTGATACAATATGTAAGAAATCGTTGAAACTACATCCACAAACATCACCCTGTCATGCAGTAATTAATTACCATCATTTGGTTGTTAAATAAGATCACCTTTTTAATCCCTAAAAATATTTAACACCATTTGAATATTAAGGTGAGGTCATTGCATGATGTATAAAGGTAGTTTTTGTCTCATAGAAAGATTTCACTATCTAACAGGCTCAGGGTCTTATAAATTTCCTGGCTCAAAAGAAGTATGCCTTATTTTGGCAACCCAGATGTTTTATCTTCTTCTAAAACACTGTAAACATTTTAAGTGTAGTAAAATCTGCCATGTAGTAAAAGACCTCACCTAAGAGGAGTATTGAAAACTCCACTAGAGAGTGAGGCCAGCAAGATGGCAGAATAGGACTTTCCAGCACTCATTCCCTCAAGGAAACATCAATTTCAACAACTATATATGCATGAAAATACCTTAACAATAGCTAACGAAACCAGGTGAGAGATTACAGCACCTGGTTGTAGTGCAGAAATAAGAAAAGATGCATTGAAGAGGGTAGGAAGGACAGTTTTACATTACCTGCATCACCCCTCCTCCTACCCCAGGCTGCACATCACTGGAAGAGATAATATCTGTGTAGGGGAAGGAGAGTGAACTGAGGCCCTGATTTTGCTGTGGATCACAACACTGAGCCTGCCCATTGAAATGTGGCACCAGGCCAGCCCTCACTGCCCCAGGTTTCAAGCTGGTACCACAGAACAAGCATCCAGCCCCACCCCAGTGCCAGACTCTCTGCTGTGACCCCAGACTTCAGGTAGGAAGGACAGTTTCATATTACCCAAATCAACCCTCCTTCAACCCCAGGCAGCACAGCACAGATAGATGCCCTCCATGTGGGGGAAAGAGAGTGAAGTGAATACCCAAGTTTGCTGCAGACCCCAGCACCAGGCCTGCCCCAGTGAAACCCAATGCCAGACTGGCCCCCACAGCTCCAGCTTCAGTCTGACACCCATGGATGAAGCATCCAAGGCTGCCCCAATGGCAGGCCAGCTTCCAAAGCCCCAGGTTCCTGGCTGGCCCCACAACCCCAGGCTTCAAACTTGCCCTAGTGCCAGGCTGGCCCTGCAGCCCCAGAATTCAAGCCTGCCCTGGCACCAGGCCACAACCCCAGGTTACTTGCTGGCCCCACAGCCCAGATTTCATGGCCCCAGGACTCAGGCACCAGAATTGGCACCCAGGGCAGTTGGACCCTGGCCCACTCCCATGGCCTCAGACTTCAAGCTTGCCCCAGCACCAGACTGGCTTCCAGAGCCCAGACTCCCTTGTCAAAACCCATGGATCTAGCCTCCAGACCCACCCCAGCACCATGCCATTTTTGTCAAGAAGCCTCTGCAGAAGCACTGTTTTAATGGATGGTGGAAACCATCATGGAACATTTGATGTCATTGTTAGTGACGCCACTGAAGTGAAAACACAGACTTAAGCTTCTAAAGTTTGGACTATCAGTCATCTTTGAACCCATATTCCTGCTTGATAGTTGAGGTCAGGTGATTTAGATCTACAGGTAGTTCAAGTAAGGGGGTGTGTCTGGGGTCCTCAATACCACACCAACTTTCAGAATCTCACTAAAAGAATTTATGGAAAAGACTTATGGGAGTCAGCATATGGTTGTACTCAGGGCTACGATTCATTACAGCAACTAGTACAAATACATAGCCAGATCATAAGGGGAAAAGACACAGGTGCAGTCTGGAGGAATCCACGTGCAGGCCTCCTTATGCTCCTTCCTCCTGTGAGGGGTCACATTCTCTTCCTCCAGCAATAAAATTGCAGCAACGTGCATGCAAAGTTTCTGCCCCAGGGAAGCCCTTTGAGACTCAGTTTAGGGTTTTTACTGGTGTTGGTAGCATAGGCAACTTCTGCCTATCATGTACCAAAAGTCCAGACTCCCAGAAGGAAAGAAGGTGCTCAGCATAAACCACATTGTTTGTACAAACAGTCTAAGGACAGTAAACACCCTTGTCAATTAGAGAATGTTAAGAACCCTCCCTAAATTCAAGCTCCCAGACACCAGCCGTGGGCCGAGCTTACAAGCAGGCCTTTCTAAGGATAGCAGTCTCGGCCCTGCCATGTTAACTCTTTTCTGCACAGGAGAATTGGTTGAGACCTCAGAAAATGGAATTGGAATTATTAAGGAACCTGACAGGATAAAATGATGAGGTGAAAACCAACAAGGTGAAGCCTATTAAGGGAAAACAAGAGCCTTGCATTAACGTCCAAAAGATTGATTACTAGTACTGGATGGAGGAGGCCCAGCTTGACAGCAATTAATGTGGAAAAATACCCAAGGGGTTTGTTGCTCAATATCAATTAACAGTGTTAACTGAGCCATTGGAAAACTAATGGAATCTTATTCTAAATTAATGAGAATGTCATGACCAGATCAATGGAGGTAGAACTCCCATGGTATTCTGAAATGGTCAAATACCATTTGGACAAATGTATGTATTTCTAAGGTCCTTATTCTAACACAGATATGAATAGATAAGAGAAGTGTAGTGAGCCGTGTGGGTTGCTAGGCTGACACTGACAGGTGAGCAGTCTTAACATTTTCAAAATGAGGTTTTGAAAATGTTTAAATGAGTCATGGCTATTCTCTTTTGCTCCATTGGGAAGATTTGGGACCAATAATGGCAACTTTAAGGAGACAGATACAGAGTCAATATATAAAGCAATTAGAATGGGCCAACTATGGAAATAGCTGATTTGGGCAGGAAAGCATTCTCCAATACTGGAAGTATTCACACTGCTGGATGAGCATTTATCTCTAGACTGGATATGACATTGAACTTGAAGATCCTTACCTTCTCTTTATACTCTAGAGTCCTTGACCCCCTTGTTCTATTTATTGAGACATTTTCCATTGTGCTTATGGCTTAGACTCTGCTGAATGAATAGCCAAAGTAAAACAAGAGTGATCTTTGCCCAATGTCTCTGATTTTTTATTCTGAATGTTGCAGCTGGAACCATTGAAACACTCATAAGCACTGTGGGCTCGTTCCATAACATTTCTTCATACTGATGGGCCCTAACTTTGGAGAAAAAACCTTTTACATTGGAGATACTCATGCTTGAAATTTCCAGCTTTAAAACTAGTCTCAAAGGATTATGTGCAAATATCAAAACAGTACCTCAGTGAGGAATCCTGTTAAATTTAGATGTGATTTCAGAGGACACCAGGAAATTCCTTAATCCCAATTGACCAGAACTCCTCAGATTAAAGCATCAAAAATTAATTCCTCTGCATCTTGGAAATAAATTGACTTTCAGGAAACCCTTACAAAAACAAACATTCACTGGGGAAAGTGATGCTTTAAATAATATGATGTAAACCAGGTGTCTTTATACTTTTTGTATCATGTACACTATCAGTAATATATATATATATGTGCACATACAGATATGAGTGTGTATGCTCAGTATCTATATATATGCATTTATTTACATATATTCACAACTCTCTTGACTCATTCTTATTCAAATTTACTTCCTTAAAACAATTACAACCATAGTCACATCCAGCTCTCTGCCTACTCTATAGTTGTGCCCTGCTACTGAATTTGACTGGAGAAAAACCCATCTTCCCTAGTCTATTTACTCTCCCCAAAGTGTATTTCAGACTTTAGTGTGCTATAAAGCACTGAGGATATTGATAAATAAAGCTTCTGATACTGCTGTGGAGCCTGAGTACCTACTTTTCTAACAAGTTTCTAGGTGATGCTGAAGCTGCTGGCCCTTGAGTAGCAAATTCCTAGATGAGTATTTTATACCTTACCATCTCTTTAAATTTCTGACACCTCCTTCCCCAATCCCAGCTAGAGTCCTGCTTCCTACTGCGCTGAGAAAGCCTTAGCAATCATAAGAAGACTTGTTTACTCCCAGCCCCCACCCCCAGTAACTATGTCTTTGTCCAGAGGAGTTTTGGAATTTGAATCACCAGAGGGTATTTGGAATCTTACCATGGGCATATATTTAGTTTGGATTTCTGAGATGGATTTATGTGCTTCACAGTCCTACATAGAGGTAAGCCACTTCTGGCTTTCCCTGTGTAAGGGATGGCTTCCAGGAATTCTCTTGCCTGCTGTGCTGACTCACCTGGAGTCTGGACATGAGGAGGCCAGGCCACCAGTGTTTGGTAATAGAATATGTGCTATGGCTCCCGCACCTGGAAGTATGAGGTAAAGGGAGAGAAATAATCACCGAAGTGTATGGTGCCAGAAGCCAGATTGTGGGAAAATCTTCTAATCACCAGAAATATAAAATTGTAAACACACTCACTCATGTGGGAGCTAAAAAAGTTGATCTTATGGAGGTAGAGAGTAGAATGATAGTTACTAGAGGCTAGGTAGGATGTGGGTATGAGTAGGGGGTGGGGATAAAGACAGGTTGGTTAAGGATACAAATACAGTTAGAAGGAGTAAGTTCTAATGTTTGATACAGAGTAGATGACTATAGTTAACAACAATGTACATTTCAAAGTAGCTAGAACTGAGGGCTTGAAATGCTCTCAACCTATAGAAATGGTAAATGTTCATAGTGATGGATATCCTAAATGTCTTGACTTGATCATTACCCATTCTATGCATGTAACAAAATATCTCTTGCACCCCATAAATATGTACAGATATATATGAATAAAAAATAAAAAAGAAAACTAATTTTTGTGGAGAAAAATAAAAAAGTAAATCTAAAAAAGTAAAATAAAATAAAATTTTAAACAGAGTGGTTGGCTCACATCAATGTTTATCTAAACAGAATTTCTCTCTGATCAGGGGCATACATGAAAATGCAGTGTTTCTAATTAAACACTACATCTTAATTCAGGACTTTTGATGTTTGTGATACTTGTCAGCTTTATAAAGTTGGTAATTTGCTGCAATTTCTTTTGTCATTCTACATAAATATTCAAATGTGCACCTAATTTTGTATTTGTACATTTTAATTCTTTCTCTTAAAGAGAATCCTGAAATGGTATAAGCCTCAGGCCCTATGAAACCTGGATCGGCCCTGCTCTGACATCTGTACCAAGGCCCCCACCCCACCCCTCCCACACCCATGCCCTTAGCTCCAGCCACATGGCCTCCCTGCTGTTCCTCAGCCAATTCCAACGTACCATGGCCTCTGTAATGGTGATTCCATCTGCCCAGAGCCCTCATCCTCCAGACATCCACATCATTTGCTTCTTCCCCTTTGGAAAGACTTTTCTTAAAATTCACCTTCTTCATAAGGCCCTCCCTGTCCATTCCCTTTAAATATGCAGCCTATTTTTATATATGCTTCTGAAACTTCTTACTCTGCTTTAATTCTGTCTTTACTAAAGCATTTTTCACATTCTTAGATAGGGAGACAGATTGATCAATAGATAAATAGATAGATGCTATCAATATATAACCATGTTATTGTGGTTAGAGTTTATTACCTGTCCCTCCACTAAGATGTATACAATAAATATTTGTTAAATGAATGAAACTCTCTTCATATCAGTATCTGTGAATTATTATGTAACACACACATTTGTATATATATAAAATGCTCTTCTAAATGAAAGTGAAAACAATTTCTTCTTGGCCCTAAAGGAACCCTTCACTATGCCTTGAAGAGATTTAAGATCAACATGATAGTCTGGGAATGTGCAAGTGTGAGTAAAACGTAAGTCTTCAATTGAAAAGCCCCAGGGAAAAATTGCAGTATTCCATTGTAGTCAGCAGTTGCAGGTTCCTACTACAGGAAAATGGCAGGAGAATTTTTACAGTTGCTTCCTTTCATATGAAGCACAGCTCTTCCTTCAGGAAACCAGGGTATCCATAGTGCCTTTGTCCTTATTTAGAACAATGAGGAAAATGAGTACAGCAGAAAACTTGGAATGCTGTGAGCATTTGAAAGGGTTGTTTCTTAACTTCTTTCTTGCCTGGATTTTTTAGGTTTATTTTTTTCCTGACTGAGAAGTGGGACCACTTTTCTACATCTTCATGACACAATAGCATCAAGGGCTACATTTCCATCGCAGTCTGGGAGGGGGTGGCAACAGGATCCTCACAGATGCTCATTTGGCTTATGTCTCAGATGTTCACACTTCAGGAAAGGTCTTTCTCCTTGTCTTCAGCAAAGTTACAGTTAATATCTATGTCTCTTGTGTTTTCGCTGGGATGCCTGCTGCTTCAAGCAACTTCTGTCACTGTGTGAAAGGCTGGATGAGAGGGCATGTTTCTCTTTTTGTCGAAACAAAAGAAAGATTCATGCACAATGCTTTCAGCTTGGCTTTGCATGTACACTGGGGGCACTTGTATATTTTGCATAGCTGCTCTGTGGAAACTTTGATTTCAAGACCAAGCACCCCTGTGTAATAGGAAAAAAACCAACTAACCAAACTAACCATTTTTTTCCTCCTGTACTCTCAACACTTCAATACTTCCAGCATACTTCACTTCTGACACCACACTCAAAAAAAAACATTCCTGTTACGCAGATGTGGGGGGTTTTTCCCCCCATACTAGGCAATTCTCCACCACCATCTGGGTATCCTACAGTTCAGCTCAATTCTGACACTGTCTATTATACCTAGAGATAGCATTCAGCTCCCACAGGTCAAGGGCCCAGTCCCACGATTTTGCTACCCACTTCAGGTACCAATCAGAAGTGGTAGATTCCCAGGTTACCTACAACTTCTGGCCAACTTGACTATAAATTGAAGGTTCCCACGACCTCGTTCTTAGCTTCAGTCATTTGCTAGAGCAGCTCAGAGAACACAGGAAAATACTTTACTTGTGTTTACTGTTTTATTATAAAGGATATTATAAATGATACAGATGAACAGCCAGGTGAAGTGGTACATAGGGCAAGGTATGTGGGAAGGGGTGCAGAGCTTTTATGCCCTCTTCAGCACATCACTTTGCCAGCACTTCCGTGTATTCAGCAACGTGGAAGCTCTCCAAACCTTATAGTTCAGGGATTTTTACAGAGGCTTCCTCACATGGGCATGATTGATTATTAACTCAGTCTTCAGCCCTTCTCTCTTTCCTGCAGGATGGGGGATGTGGCTGAACTAACCACTAATCATGGCTTGGTCTTTCTGGTGACCAGCCCCCATCCAGGAGCCCACCAAGACTCACCTTATTAGAACAAAAGATACCCCTATAATCGAGGAAATTGCAAGGGATTAGGGGCTCTGTGTCAGGAACCAAGGTCAAAGACCAAATACCAGAACAAAAGATATACCTAGCACCCCTATTAGTCAGGAAATTGCAAGGGTTTTAGGAGCTCTTTGCCTGGAACTAGGGGCACAGACCAAAAAAAATATATCCTTTGATGTAATTTGTAAATTTTTAAAATTTCAAAATGTTAAGGGGGTACAAGTGTTTTCATTACATGGATGCATTGTATAATGCTGAAGTCAGGGCTTTTATTAATAGTGTACCAGTCACCAGATCAGTGTACATTTTGCCCAATAGGTAAGTTTTTAATCCCTCACCTCCCTCCCACCATCCCCCTTCTTAGTTTCCAATGTCCTTTACACCACTTTATGACTGTGTATATGCATTGCTTAGCTCCCACTAATTAGGGAGAACATGTGGTGTTTGTTTTTCCATTCCTGAGATACTTCACTTAGGATAATGGTCTCCAGTTCCATCCAAGTCACTGCAAAAGACATTATCTCATTGCTTTTTATGACTGAGAGGTACTCCATGGGATGTGTGTGTGTGTGTGTGTGTACGTGTGTTTGTGTATGTTTTCTTTATCCACTCATTAACTGATGGGCACTTAGGTTGATTCAATTTCTTTGCAATTGTGAGTTGTGGTGTGATAAACATTTGGGTGCAGGTGTCTTTTTGATATAATGACTTCCTTTCCTTGGGGTAGATACCCAGTAGTTGGATTGTTAGATTGAATGGTAGGTCTACCTTTAGTTCTTTGAGGAATCTCCAGACTATTTTCCACAGAAGTTGCACTAATTTATAGTCCTACCAACAGTGTATAAGTGTTTCTTTTTCACCACATCCATGCCAATATTTATCATTTTTTGATTTTTTTTTAATAATGGCCACTGTGATAGGGGTAAGGTGGTATCTCATTGTGGTTTTAATTTGCATTTCCCTTATGATTAGTGATGTTTAGCATTTTTTCATATGTTTATTGGCCATTTGTCTATCTTCTTTTGAAAAAACGCTGTTCATGTCTTTTGCCCACTTTTTAGTGGTGTTATTTGTTTTTTCCTTGCTTTCTTGCTTGAGTTCTTTGTAGATTCTGGTTATTAGACCTTTGTCAGGTGTATAGTTTGTGAATATTTTCTGCCATTCTGTAGGTTGTCTATTTACTCTGTTGATTATTTCCCTTGCTGTGCTGAAACTTTTAAATTTAATTAAGTCCCATTTATTTGTTTTTGTTGTTGCTTTATTTGCCTTTGGCATCTTAGTCATAAATTCTTTGCCTAGGCCAATGTCCAGAAGAGTCTTTCCTACATTCTATTCTAGAATTTTTATGGTTTCAGGTCTTACATTTAAGTCTTTAATCCATCTTTAGTTAATTTTTGTATATAGTGAGAGATACGGGTCCTGTTTGATTCTTCTGCATGTGGCTATCCAATTTCCCCACTAATTATTGAATAGGGGGTCCTTTCCCCATGTATGTTTTTGTCTGCTTCGTCAAAATTCAGTTGGTTGTAGCTGTATGGTTTTATTTCTGGGTTCTCTATTCTGTTCCATTGGTCTATATCTCTACTTTTATACCAGTTCCATGCTGTTTTGGTTACTATAGCCTTGTAGTATAATTTGAAGTCAGGTAATGTGATGCCTCTGGATTTGTTTTTTTTACTTAAGATTGCTTTGACTATTCAGGCTCTTTTTTAGTTGCATGTGAAGTTTAAGATTATTTTTTCTAAATCTATGAAAAATGATATTGGTATTTTGATGGGAACTGCATTGACTCTGTAAAGTACTTTGGGCAGTATGGACATTTTAACAATATTGATTCTTCCAATCTATGAGCATGGGATGTTTTTCCATTTGTGTCATCAATGATTTCTTTCATCAGCATTTTACAGTTCTTCTTGTAGAAATCTTTGACCTCCATGGATAAGTATATTCCTAGGTCCTTTTTTTTTTATTGCAGCTATTGTAAATGGTAATGAGTTCCTTATTTGATTCTCAGTTTGGCTGTTATTAATGTTTAGAAATGTACACTAATTTGTGTACATTAGTTTTGTAACCCAAGACTTTACTGAATTTATTTATCAATTCTAGGAGTGTTTTGGAGGAATCTTTAGGGTTTCATAGATAGAAGAGCATATCATTGGCAAATAGGAATAGTTTGACCTTCTCTTTCCCGATTTGGATAGCCTTTGTTTCTTTCTCTTGCCTGATTGCTCAGGCTCAGACTTCCAGTACTGTGTGGAATAGAAGTGGTGACAGTGGGTACCCTTGTCTTTTTCCAGTTCTTAGGGGGGATGTGTTCAACTTTTCCCCGCTCAGTATAATGTTGGCTGTAGGTTTGTTGTATATGGCTTTTATTATTTTGAGGTATGTTCCCCAAGGCCTAGTTCATTGAGGGGTTTTATCATGAAGGGTTGCTGGATTTTATCAAATGCCTTTTCTGCATCTATGGAGATGATCATATGGTCTTTGTTTTTGCTTCTGTTTATGTGGTGTATCACATTTATTGATTTGCATATATTGAACCATTCTTGCATCCCTGGGATGAAACCCACTTGGTTATGGTGAATTATCTTTTTGATGTGCTGTTGAATTCGGTTTCCTAGTATTTTGTTTGGGATTTTTGCATCTATGTTCATAAGTGATATTGGTCTGTAGTTTTCTTTTTTTGTTGTGCTCTTTCCTGGCTTTGGTGTGAGGGTGATACTGGCTTTGTAGAATGAGTTAGGGAGGATTTTCTCCTTCTTGATTTTATGGAACAGTCTTAGTAAAATAGGTGCCAATTCTTCATTGTGGGGCTGGTAGAATTTGGCTGTGAATTCATCTGGTCTGGGGATTTTTGTTGACATTGGGAGATTTTATTATTACTGTTTCAATCTTGCTATTGTTATTGGTCTGTTCAGGATTTCTGTTTTATCCTGATTTAGGCTTGGGAGGTTGTGCATTTTCAAAAATTTGTCCATTTTCTCTAGATTTTCTGGTTTGTGTGCATAGAGGTTCTCATAGTAGTCACGGGTGATCTTTTGTTTTTCTGTGGTATCAGTTGTAATGTCTCCTTTTTCATTTCTGATTGGGCTTATTTGAGTCCTTTCTCTTCTATTACCATGTTAATCTAGCTAATGGTCTATTGATTTTGTTTATCTTTTGAAAGAACCAACTTTTTGTTTCATTGATCCTTTGTGTTTTTTGGGGTTTCCATTTCGTTAAGTTCTGCTCTGAGCTTTATTTCTTTTCTTCTGCTGGCTTTGGGTTTGGTTTGTTCTTCTTTTTCTAGTTCCTTGAGGTGTGACAATTTTTGACCTTTCTGTCTCTTTCACATAAGCATTTAAGACTATAAACTTGCCCATAGCACTGCTTTTTGCTGTATCCCATAGATTTTGGGAGCTTGTGTCCTCTTTTTCATTCAGCTGGAAAAATCTTTTTATTCCCATCTTAATTTCATGCTTGACCCACAGATCGGTCAGGCAGGTTGCTTGATTCCCATGACTTTGTGTAAATTTGAGAGTTCCTTTTGGAATTGATTTCTAGTTTTCTTCCACTGTGGTATAAGAAGATACATGGCATGATTTCAATTTTTCAGGATTTTCTGAAACTTCTTTTGTGGCATAATATATGATCTATCTTGGAAGGTATCCCATGTGTTGATGAGAAGAATGTATATTCCGTAGTTTTTGGGTAGAATGTTCTGTAAATGTCTGTTAGGTCCATTTATTCTATTGTCCTGTTTAAGTCCAAAGTCTCTTTGTTGATATTCTGCCTCAACGATCTGTCTCATTCTGTCAGTGGAATGTTGAAGTCCCTGGCTATTATGATGCTACTGTTTATTTCCTTGCTTAGATCTAGTTGAATTTGTTTTGTGAATCTGGATGCTTCTGTGTGAGGTACATATATATTTAGGATTGTTATATCTTCTTATGGAATTACTCCCTTTAAAATTATATAATGACCATCTTTGTCTTTTTTAACCATTGTTGATATAAAGTCTATTTTATCTGATATAAGAATAGGTACTCCTGCTTGCTTTTGGTTTCTATTTGTATGGAATATTTTTTCCATCCCTTTATCTTGAGTGTACTGGAGTCCTTGCAAGTTAGATGGATTTCTTAGAGACAGCAGAAAATTGGGTTGTGTTTTTTTCCCATTCAGCCAATCTATATCTTTTAAGTGGAGCATTAAGCCTGTTCACATTCAATGTTAGTAATGATATATGAGATACTGTTCTATTCATTATGTTGAATGATACTTTGCTGTTTTGTTTTCCCCCTTGTGCTACTGTTTTATAGGAGCTCTGCACTTGAATTTTCACGTGTTTTTCTACTGGTGGGTATCTATTGTTCTGTTCCATGTGTGGCATACTTTTGAGCATTTCCTTTAGGGCAGGTCCAGTGGTGACAAATTTCCTTAGTGTTTGCTTGTCTGGGAAAGAGTTTATTTCTCTTTCATTTATGAAACTTAGTTTTGCAGGATACAAAATTTGGGGCTGGCAGTTATTATGTTTAAGAATACTAAAAATGGGACCCCAGTCCTTTCTGGCTTATAAGGTCTCTACTGAGAAGTCTGCTGTTAGTCTGATGGGTTTTCCTTTGTTGGTTAGTTATTTCTTTTGTCTTGCAGTGTGTAGGATTTTCTCCTTCACTTTGGCTTTGCCCAGACTGAAGACTGTGTGTCTTGGTGATGTCCTATTTACTATGAATCTTCCAGGTGTTTGATTACCATCTTGTGTCTGGAAATCTGTATCTCTGGTGATACCAGGAAAATTTTTCTGAATTATTCTCTCAAATATGTTTTACATGCTTTTTACTTTTTCTTCTTCTCCCTAAGGGATACCTGTGATTCTTATATTGGCTCATTTTACATAGTCCCATATTTCTCTGAGTGATTGTTCATTCTTCTTTTTTTTTTTTGACATTTTTGACTGACTTGATTAATTCAAAGGCCTTGTCTTCAAGTTCTGAAATTCCTTCTCCTGTTTATTAAAGCTTTCTGCTGTATTTTGAAATTCCTTAAGTGACTCTTTCTTTTCTTTAAGTTCTTTCATATCTTTTCTTATATTATCTATCTCTTTAGAGAATTTTTCATTCATGTCCTGAATTGTTTTTTTGATTTGTGTTGGTTTTCCACTTTCTCATCAATCCCATTTATCTTATTTGCCATCCATATTCTGAATTCCGTATCTGACATTTCACCAATTTCCTTTATGTTGGGGTCCATTACTGGGGACCTGTTGTGATCCTTTGGGGATGTTGAAACAGCTTGTTTTTTCATGTTGCCAGAGTTTTTATGCTGGTTCCTTCTCATCTGAAACCTCTTTTCTCAGCTCAAGACAGATATGTTTGCAGTGCACCTGTTCTCCTCTGCTGGGAACTCTCCTGCTTAGTGCAAAGGTGGAGAGGTCCCTGGATGGCATGCTTGTGTCCTGCTCTGGAAGACTGACCTAGCAGGAGAAGGGCAGATTCTTCTGTGGTTGTCACAGTCCAAGCTGGTGCTGGGGGGGGGTCTTCATGTAGAGTGGTGGGTTGGTCCCCAGTCCACTCTTGGAAGCTCAGGTAGGGGACTGAGCATGTCCCTCTCCATGTGGTGGTTGGGTGAGGCAGTTTAGACGATGGCCATGGGTGCCAGGGCTGCGAGTGTTCACTCTGGCCAAGTCCAGGTGCAGTGGTGGCATGCAGCGGGGAGCAGCTGAGGCAAGAAGGACCACAGTGGTAGCTGGGACTGTGGAAGCAAGTGGCGCTCGGGGTGTGGGGCCACTGAAGCACGCAGCACAGGGGTTATATTTCTTATTATATCATAATATCACAATCTCCTTCAAGGGTCAATAGTAGTACAAAATGTGAGTGTCAGCATGGTAAGTTATTTTGCTCTTCATTTATAATACAAAAATATATTTGTAGCTTTGATTCATGTCTCATCTTGATCCTTGGTAATTGTCAGTGAGCTATAGCTGTCTATTCATAGCATGGTAGACTGGCATAAGGTGGTCTCTGATGGGCACAAGGCCCACCTGATTGCTTGTGGGGCAGAAGGAGGGGCCACTTGTGCCAGGGCTTGGGAGGCAGGTCCTGTGAAATTTGTTCCTTTGTTAATATGAGTGAAGAAAACACAAATCTCACTGCTTCCATGCTGACCCTCACAGTCTACTCTCAACACAGCAGCCAGAGGAATCCTGTTGAAATCTGAATCAGATCATTATCACTCTACTGATTTACACCCTTCCTTGGGTTCTCATTTCACTCAGAGTAAAGGAAAAGTCTTCACAATGGCCTGCAAAGCCCCCCTTGATCTGACCCGTACCCTCCTCTTACCAGAACACACCAGGCACACTCCCTCCTTCAGGTCCTTTGCTTTTGCTCTCCTCTCTGCCTAGAACTCTTTTCCCCCAAAATTTCTTTGTGGTGCTTTCCTTCATCCTCTACAAGTCTCTGCTCAGGAGTCACCTTCTTACTGAGGCTTACCCTGACCAGCACATTTTAATTTGTACCCACCCACACACATATACACAGGTTAGATTCTTCCTTCTCTGCTTTATTTTTCCAATAGTGCTTTATCACCACCTAACATTTTACAGTGCTTTTCTTCATTATTTTGTTTATTGTCTGTCTTGCCTAGTAAAATATAAGCTCCAAGAGGGCACTAATTTTTGCCTTCTATGTGCTTTTCACTGCTCTAATCCAAGCCCTTGTATTATCACTTGGGATATAGCCAAGGTGAGCATTCATCCTGGCTTTCCAGGACAGTTCCAGTTATGTCTGTTGTCCTGGCATGATTATTAATGGCACCCCCTTCACTGTCCAAAATGTTGGATGATTAATTTGTGATCACCATACACAGAAGAAATGCTCAGTAAAAATGTTTCAATTGAGAGGCTGCTCCCTCAGGGGTAGAGATTTCTCCAGTTTGGTTCACACAAGGAGTCAATACTGAGAAAGAATCAGAATACCCACTGACATGAAGCAGCCAAGGCTCAGAAATTGCAGTAGAGCAGAGCAGTTGGCATCTAGAAGGTCAGTCTTTGGACTGTGGTTCATCAATCTCTGATATTTAGAAGCAGAGTTCCAATCCTCAAGAAAGAGCATAGTGGAGTCACTGCTCTTGCAAGAAGACTTGGGGACTAGGAGATTGACCAGAGAAGAAACGTAGAATAGCATTCAAAGCAGAAATCCAGCTTTATAAATGGGCTAAAGAGGGCAGCAGCCAGATAATCACAAGTTCAGTTAAAAACCCAGTTAACAAAAAGAATTCTTAACTCTTTACTCTCTTGAACAAACACTTTGAACCCATTGCATACATTCAAGATAATTCTTTTCTTAATAAATACTGTGGCTTCTGATGTGGTTCAGGACATGCAATCCCCAAAATGTGGCACCTTGGCACTTGAGGAAACAGGTCATAGAAACTAGAAAGAATTCCCCTTGCCCCTTGTCCCCTGAATTAAGCCATAAAACCTAGCTAACTTTTTCCTGAAAATAGGTCATATAAAACTCTCATTCCACAGGGGTCCTGCCCTATGCCTGGAGGAAAGTAACATGACTCAGGAATGCCAAGGAGAATCTGAACAAACAGGCTTTGCTAAGTTCTCACACTCCCCCTACAGTTTATTACCATTAGATCATATCTGCATTTTGTCCAATTATGTTTCTTCACAACTACCCACTTCTTTATCAGACTTAGTATAAAATATGTACAGTTTTCCCTGGGTCTTTGGATCTTTATTTCTGAAGGTTCCCATATCACTTAAAACTTATATTAAATAAATGTGTAGTACACTGGGGAAAAGATTCCCTATTCAACAAATGGTGCTGGGAAAACTGGATGGCCATATGCAGAAAACTGAAAGTGGACCCACACCTCTCACCTCTCACAAAAATCAATTCACAATGGATAACAGATCTAAACCTAAGACATGAAACCATAAGAATTCTCGAAGAAAACGTTGGAAAAACTCTTATGGACATTGGCCTAGGCAAAGAATTTATGAAGTAGACCCCCAAAGCAATCACAGAAGCAACCAAAATAAATACATGGGACCTGATCAAATTGAAAAGCTTCTGCACAGCCAAGGAAACTATCACTAGAGTGAACAGACAACCTACAGAATGGGAGAAAATATTTGCATGCTACACCTCTGATAAAGGGCTGATAACCAGAATCTATACAGAACTTAGGAAAATCAACAAGAAAAAATCAAACAACCCTATTAAAAAATGGGCAAAGGACATGAACAGAAACTTTTCCAAAGAAGACAGAATAATGGCCAGCAAACATATAAAAAAGTGCTCAACTTCTCTAATCATCAGGGAAATGCAAATCAAAACCACAATGAGATATCACTTAACTCCAGTGAGATTGGCTCATATCAAAAAATCCCCAAATAACAAATGTTGGCGGGGATGTGGACAGATAGGTACACTCATACACTGCTGGTGGGACTGCAAATTAGTACAACCTCTATGGAAAAGATATGGAGATACCTCAAAGAATTAAAAGTAGAATTACCATTTGACCCAGCAATCCCACTACTGGGTATTTATCCAAAAGAAAAAAAGACATTTTATAATAAAGACATCTGCTCTCGAATGTTCATAGCAGCACAATTCACAATTGCAAAGTTGTGGAAACAACCAAGGTGCCCATCAATACACGAGTGGATCAATAAAATGTGGTATATGTATACCATGGAGTATTACTCAGCAATAAGGAACAACAGTGAATTAACACATCTGGTATTATCCTGGTTGGAGCTAGAACCCATTCTTCGAAGCGAAGTGTCACAGGATTGGAAAAACAAGCACCACTGGTACTCACCATCAAACTGGTACTAACTGATCAACACTTACATCACACAGGGCAATAACATTCATCTGAAGGCGGGCGGGCGGGAGGGGGGTGGAAGGGATGGGAAAAACTCTCGCTGAATGGATGTGGGGAGCACAGTTTGGGGGATGACCACGATTGTGGCTCTGACACGGGCAGAACAGGGGCAATGTGTATGGCCAAAGTGTTGTACCCCCATGATATTCTGAAATTAAAAAAATAAATTAAAAGAAAAATAAATAAATAAATAAATGTGTATGCTTTTATTTTGTTAATCTCATGATCCTTGCAATGGGTGAGGAAAGAAATCTTTTCTCCCTTATTTTTCAAAATATATATCTGAATATCTTTTGAAATGTATATTTTACTTTAATTTCTGTTGTTCCCTGTATTAGTTTTCTATTGCTAACCTAACAAATTGCCACAAACCTAGCAGCTTTTATAGACAATACAATTTAGACAACACAAATCTGGGATTTCACAGTTCTGTAGGTCAAAAGTATGGGTTGGATCAGCAGTTTTCTCTCCTCTGAGTCCCAGAAGGCTGAAATCAAGATATTGGCCAGCTTGGACACTTATCTGGAGGCTCTGGGAGATATTCCCCTTCTGAGCTTATTCAGGTTGTTAGCAGAATTCAGTTCCATGCTGTTGTAGGACTGAAATACCCATTCCCTTGCTGGTTGTTGTCTGGGACCCGTTCTCAGCCTCTACAGGCTGCCAGCATTCCCTGGTTTGTGGTCCCCTTCATCTTTAAAGCCAGCAACAGGGGATTGTGTACCTCTCACACTTTGAATCTTTCCAACTTCCCCTTCTACCATATCTCTCCTCTACTCTCCCTTTCTGCTGCATCTCTCTGACTTTTCTACCCTCCTCTCCTGCTTTTCTAGATTTGTTTGGTTACACTGAGCCCACACAGATAATCCAGAATATTCTACCTATTTTAAAGTTAACTGAGTAGTAACTGTAGTTACATCTGTGAAGTCCCTTCACAGCAGTACCTAGATTAGTGTTTGATTGAATAACCAGAAAAAAGGAATCTGGCAGGTGGCACTTTTAGAATTCTGCCTACCATACTCACCTTGATTTTGAAAATTTATACTTTTCAAAATTGCTTTTCAAAATGTTTATTAGCCACTTGAAGTTTCTTTACTTGTGAACATGAGGGCCTCCCTTGCCTTTCAGCTCCCACGTTATGCCTATGAAGGTGGTGAAATGGGTGGGCAGAATCTTGGGTTGTACCAATAAAAAGGAACCAATAAAACTCATAGGGTGAGAACTGAGGTGTGAGGGTCTCCAGCTTCTGGCTGGTACTCACTCCCTTTATTCCTTCCTACTAGCAGAATAGTTAGCAAATAGCAAAATCATATAGTAATAATGAATGTCCGAGTCTCTTATTTCCAAGGCAGGGTAAATGGGTAGGTAGATACACACAGTGCTCAGGAAGCCCTACTGCAAGAGCATAATTATCAAAATGGTGCACCTGAGAAATGAAGGTGGGAGGATTCCACAAAACTGAGACTCACTGGATGTGAATTGTGACAAGGTAAGTATAAGTGATGATGCTGAAACTGCTGCAGTAACTCCTGCCTAGAGCTAGGATAGTTCTCCAGGTGTGATCCCTGATCCATCAGCATCAGCATCACTTGGGAATTTGTTAGAAATGTAAATTCTAGGGCCCCACCCCAGACCTGTTGAATCAGAAACCCTGGGAGCAGAGCCCAGCAGTCTATGTTTTCACATGCTTTCCAGATGATTCTGATTCAGGATAAAGGGATCCCAAAAGTGACTTCAAAGGGATTCTAAAGTAGTTTCCCTTTCTAAAGAAGGCTGCTGTCAAGATAAAGAAAAAGGAAATACAAGTTTGATCTCTGGTCGGTACCTTTCTGTTAGTCTAGCATATTACACAACAAACTGAAAGAGAGACATTATCTGAAGAAAGTAAGGGTATAATGTAAAAATAAGAGAGAGATTCTGAATTGCCTTTTACATATAACACTCTGTTAGTAATTTCCTAAAGAGATCTGAGCACAGAATTTAGACAAGACACAGTTCCACAACACTGAAGTTGACCATTTCCTCTAGAACAGAAGTTTTTATTGCCCAGAATGTCTGGGGACATTTTCAAACTACAACAATCTAGGGTTATTTTTAGTGCCTTGGAGCAGGAATATTTATATTTTGGAAAATATCTCCCAAGAGATTCTGATCAATTTCATCATTTCTGTCCTGGTGAAAGCCACTGGGGAAAGTGTTAACTTCAGCGTTCCACTCAAATTCCCAGCCTTAGCTGAATATGTTCCTGAGTCATTTGACTGAAGCCCTTCAGATCTGTCAATGTTTCACTCATGCCCAGGGTGTGGAAGGTGTTGTTACCAATTTGGCTGCCAAACGGCAAGTGCTGAACAAAATTAAGGGTCTAAACAGCAACAGTGAGCTCTCTTTACACAGTGAGCTTCTCCTTTGGCCCAAATTTGGATGTCAGGCTGGCAAGCTGCCTGGCCCATCAGAGAGTGAATGCATTTATTGTGAGTGAATGTGGCAGGAAGAGGGAGTGAAAGGGGTCAAGGACATGGTTGAATTCATACATCTGCCTGGCCTCTAAAAAGAGAGGAATGAACCATGTTTAGAGGAATTAAGGCTTTGTCCTCTTTATCCTTCCTTGTTAAATAATGATTGACTCTTTTCATTGAGACCATATGCTTTTGTTTTGGTTTTGGGCTTTTGTTGTTGTTGTTGTTGTTGTTGTTGTTGATCTGGAAGATCTAAGATCAAAAGAAATGGCTTTTCTTGATGTTTTACATGCAAATTTTGACATACTCAAGTAGCAACTCCTGAAGCATGTTCTTTGAGAGCCTCTTGCATTCTAGCTCTGCTATTTTGAAGCTTCATAAGCCTGGGCAAATCACTTAGCATCTCAGTGCCTCATATGTAAACTGTGAATAAAATAGTTCTTACCTCATAGGGTTATTTGAGGATTAAATGAGTTTATAAAAGTCAAGCACTTAGAACTGTGTCCTGCATAGTATAGGCACACAACAAATGAAAATTGTTGTTGCTGTTGTGGTTGTTGTTTTCCTTGCCTGGATCTTCCATCCCTCACCCAAAATGTACCGCATGCTCGGTGAGCATAACTAAAGGAGAAGGAAGAGACTATTGACTGGAGGTGAAATAAACATTGAGATTCCCCAAAGGCCACACCCCATCTGTACCTCCTGCCTTTTCTCACTGACCGTGGGTCCATTAATATAATGGCAGGAAAGTGAAAGAATATCAAGAAGTTACTTTAATGACCTGAGAATTTGCCCTTTTAGCATTTAGAAATGCAAAAAGTGGAAACTAGCAAAAACACATTTTAAATCATTCCAATATAACATACAGACTGTATCAGTCAGAACAGGGAAAGTCTTGTGCAGTAACAAAGAAGCTCAACATTGTAACAGCATCTAACAATAAGGGCTTATTTCTTGCTCACATAACCTGTCTGTCATGGGGAGGCTAGGGCCCTACTCCACAGATCTCTTCTTTGGCTGACTTAGGCTGATAAAGCAGCCTAAGTCAGTCAACTCTAGAGAGTTACTGTATTGTTACCATGGCATAGGAAAAAGGAGATGAGGCAAGTCAAGCGCTGGCTCGTAAAACAGTAGCCCAGAAATGAGCCACTTCTGCTCACATTTCTTTGGCAAAAGTAAGTCAGATGTCTGTGCTTTAACAGGGGTAGAAAAGGCCAATGCTATAAAGTGCTAACCAAGAGAGGAGACACTGGAATATTTGTGAACCATCCTAATGACTGCACAGATGGATTTACGTTACTCTTGTTTATATTCAGATGAAAAAATATGCCACACCAGTGGTCAAATGCCTACTGGCCCAAGCAGAAAAGCTACCCAAAGGGATACCTTACTTTATAATTTCTTAGTTTGTCTTTCTTCATTTTTCAGGTGGTTGCCACTGTCCTGTATGTGTTATATGCTATTGGGAATGTTCTTGATATTAATGGTAAGTATACAGAAATAGCTATAAGGTTTGGATAATTTCATGCTTCCTTGTCCTTTAGAGTCACTCTATCTCCACTCTTTCTGTTAATTGTGCTGTGGAAAATTGATTGCCTCTGAGATCCCATCCTTAACTACTAAGCTTGCATTCATTGTGGCAGGGGATTTCTCAACACACAAGTGATTAGACTGAAAAATATTTTACTAAAACCCTCCTCTCTGAGAGGAGCATCTTCTTGTCACAATATTCTTTTCCTCCAATAGGAATAAGTTTGATTAAATAAGGGCTCAAGGGAGTTTTTAATAATTTAGAGCTACTTTCATATATTTTAGGATGAATGTTTTTAATGGCCTGCCTGATTTTTGTTATCCAACCTTCACTCATGGTAATTTTATGAGAAACCATGACAATATTTACTTGAGTAGCAGTGACCCATATACCCAAAATGCATTACTTTAGAAATTACTATTTTTATAACAGAACTCTCTGGCATTCTCTTCAGAAATCTAGAATTATGCTCACCAGAACATGTTTCTGACCTCATTTTTAATCAAAGTCAGTCACTGGTATAATACAACACAGAATTGTCACTTATAAAATAAAATGTTTAGACAAAACAATAAGATACATTAATATATATATATATACACACACACACATATGTATACACAGTGCCTATTTCCTATGTAATTACAGTATGTTAATCAGAGTTTGTTTTCATGTCAACACAAGTCCTTTGGCCTCCCCTGGGGCTGCAGGTAGACCAGGTCATCTCCCTGTCTACTTTCCTGGGAAAGATGGGGGAGGATGCCACAAGTTCAATATTCATTTGAAATGATATTTATCTGTAAGGAATTCTCTCAGCCACCTCCCTCCCCTACCCGCTCATCTAACTACTTGTAGGTCTGGAGGTGAGGAAGTGAAAGGAGGCACAAGAGGAGTAGAATTGTGCTTTGCTTAAAGGCTTATATGGTGACTTTCTTTTCTTTTTCTGATAAATGCCACATCACGAATTTATTATTTCATTTCTAGTGGGCTACACACGTGATCGTCTTGTTGTAAAGTTGCTGCTGGTCCTGCTAGTCTGTTTTACATTGAAGTAAAGAAGGGGAAAAGAGGACAAGGAGGTGGGGAGTGCATTCTGGACCCTTTACAGGACATTTATACACCTTAAATACAGAAGGATGATATTTCATCAAATCTTGAAATTGCTTTTTTTTCTGTGTAAAATATCCCAGTATGTTTGCCTACATATTGATTTAGTTAGTAAACTTTGTTTCATTCCATAAATTAAAAGTGTTACATGTTAAAATAATCAACATAAGTGAATTGTATCAATGCTATCTTCTTTGTTATTTGCCTAACTTGATTTTATATGTGTTTCAGTGGTAGAGAAGATTCATGATGAAAGTCAAGACCCTGGTTCTGTGGTATCCTCTTTTGCCCTCATTATACTAGATATAGGCTGTATCTAAAGCTTGGATCCTACTGTATAGACAAAGTGGAGCAGAACACAATCTTCCCACAAGGATCATGTTTAACGTAAACAAAAAATAAAATACCTTTGTTGTGCACAACTGAGATTTCAAGATTGTTATGGCAGTATGTACTAGCCTAATCTCACCATTTAACTTATAAACCAATTTTCTGTAAATAGAATTATATTTTCATTTAATAAGTTTGCTTTTCTAATAAATCCAATGAAAAATATTTTAGTAATGCAATACATAGTCTACCTAATTTATATTTTGGATAAAAACAATGTCATATATCAGATATGGTTAAACTACAGTATACTTATTTTAAAACATCCTATAATGGCCAATAATACTATTTGGACCCAGTCTTAAATCCAACTACTGAAATGAATATTCTGAAAATTCTAATTATTTTATTTTTTCCTTTTTAGTTTTGACTTTAATTTGATTTGACATTAATAGGTGTAGTTTCACATACTGAATAAACATTCCCTCATATACACTTTAAAAGAGTTTGCTAAATCTTTGAAGCCATATCCCCCAAATCATAAACATGTATAAATGGTTGCTTCAAAAGAAATAATTTAAAATATTTGGTATATACACAATGGAATATTATTCAGTCATAAAAAAGAATGAAATCATGTTATTTGCAGCGACATGGATGGAACTGGAGGTCATTATGTTAAGCGAAATAAGCCAGGCATAGAAAGACAAATATCACATGTTTTCACTCATATGCGGGAGGTGAAAAAGTAGATCTCATGGAAGTAGAGAGTAAATGGTGGTTACCAGAGTCTGGGAAGGGAAGGGGGGTGAGGGGATGAAGAGAAGTTGGTTAAGGCATACAAAAATAGTTATATAGAAGGAATAAGTTCTAGTATTTGATAGTACAGTAGGGAAATTTTAGTTAGCAATAACTTATTGTATATTTCAAAATAGCTAGAAGAAAAGATTTGTAATGTTCCTAACATAAAGAAAAGATAGATGTTTGAGATGATGGATATCTCAATTATTCTCATTTGATCATTATACGTTGTATACAGGTGTCAAAATATCACATGTAGCCCCAAACTATGTACAACATATGTCAATAAATATGTGTACATATATAAATTTGATATTTAACGAATCAATCTGAAATGAATTATCTCAACCCTAACTGCAAATTTTATGAATTCAATTTGTTTTAGTCTTTAATATTTACATGAGTAGTATAGTTTTCCAAAACCATAATCAGAAGCAGCATGATCTAATTTTCAGACATTTCAGTTGTATAAGAGAACTGCGTAAAAAGATCAGCCTCATTCCCACTTTAGGACAATAGAGAGATAAACAGAATATTTTCCTGAGTTGTTTGTATTATGCCATAAATATATAATTCCTAAAGTGCGTTTCTCTGTGGTTTTTGGTGTTCAATGTGTGCATACATGTATTCATGTTGCTTTAATCCAAAGTAACTCCTCAAAAATGTACTTTGACTAGCAAGTATATTTTTGAGAATGTCTATAAAGTTTACTAGGTTATAAGCACAGAACATAGTTTTTAAAATTCACATTAATAATGCCAGCTGTAAAATACATGTTTGCATTTAAAGCCAACTCTGAATCATTCATGGAAAAAATAATGATTAAAATAATAATATCTAAAATTTACTGAGCAGGGACTGAACTATATGTTCTATTAATTTTTTGATTTAATCTTTTTAGTGTTCAGAAGAAGGAGCTATTATGTTTGGAGACTGAGGAATGGTTAAGGGACTTATCCGGGTCACACAGTTAGGAAGTGGCATAGAGAGCACTTAAATTCCAGTCTCTTTGGCACCAGTGTCGGTACTCCTAAGTACCACCCTATGCTCAGTCTCTGAGCAAGCCCCATAAAGTGAAATAGGACAATTTTGATTATCCAGCTGAACTTATCCACACAGAATCTTTGAATAAATAAAACAAAAAAGGGTTACTTAGGGCTAGAAAAAAATACATCCAAATGAAGTAAGAGTAGGTATAACTTGCCCCAAAGGGTCATTTATCATCCACTAACTAGTAGAATGAGTCTGATGTTATAATGATATCTGCAATTAAAGTGTATAAGTAGTGAGTAGCAGGCTTTCATAGGTTAAAAGAAAAAAACACAGTTGTACTTAAGGATAAGCAGGTGAATTCTTAAGGTTAAATGAGGAATAACTATAAAAAAGAATTAAGTTAAACTGCTATGTATATTAAAGGCTTCTTTACTAAAAGTAGAGATGAGCAGCAAAGAATGTATAGTAGCTTTAACTCACCTAACTTCAAGCATGCCAAGAGACCTACAGTAGCCGACGTATCACAATAGGCTTTTAATTTTTAGTAGGATCAGAAAGAAATTACATTTTAACTCTGATTTAATTCCAACATCCTGTTAATTGAATACTTTGACAAGCCGGTTAATTAGACCATCTACAGGGTGATGTAAGATCAATTGTTTTTATTTAGGTTTTTCATTGTACATTCTCTTCCCTAAGGAAAAGCTGATAAATTACATGGGAAAAATCTATGTTTGTAGCCAGAAAACAAATGACTAACCTAATAACGTTGCTAAAGTAGGTAGCCTACAGTATAAAGAACATTTATTTTCAGGTAAATTGTAGGTGTTCAAGAATTTTCTATTTGCAAAGGCTAGCTTGGTTAGCCACTGTGCAGTAAACAGTTAAGTTACCATGCCTGAGAGTGCTATCCTAAGAAAGATCTCCTTGTAGGGATGGCCCTTGTCTGGCATCTGGAAGCTTGGATTTCAAGAGGGTTCCCACTATTCCCAGAACTGATAAAAGTGGCTCACTGTGCAAAAAATGTGGTTTATGCTGAACTCCTGCCTTCCTTCTGGGAGTCTGGAATTTTGGTACATAACAAGCAGAGGATATCTACATGACCAGCCCCCAGTCAAAACCCTGGGTGCTGAGTTTCTAGTGGGCTTCCCTGGGCAGAAACATCACAAACATGTTGCTGCATTTTTGTTGCTGGGGGAAGATTGTGTGCTCTGAGTGACCCCTCATGGAAGGAGGAGAGCATAAGGAGGCTTACGCATGGATTTCTCCAGATTCTGCCTATGTCTTTTCCCCTTACGATCAGGCTGTGTAATTATCCTATGTCTCTGTAATAAATCTTTGCCACGTGTATAACTATACGCTGAGTCCTGTGAGTTTTTCTAGTGAATCTCCAAATGTGGTCCTGGAGACCCTTGACACAGCCACTTTCCACAAGCATCTTACTTCCATAGACTTTAATTTAAAGAGCAGTACAGGGCTAATGTGTTTCGTCAGAAAGTTGTGGAAAGACTTGGCATTTGGCCACGATGCTGATAAGATAAATAAAACTGCAGATATATTTGAAATCTGTGATTTCAATACATCAGTTTGCAACAAACATTTTACACAGTAAGAAACGGAAGGAAATCAGGAAGGCAGTGGATGCACACGGCAGAAACAATAGTGCACTTTTAAGGAAAAATAAGCACAAGTGTCATTGTTCCGCTAGCCTTGGGGCACAATTATTCTTTGTTCTGAGAACTGTGAGAAAAAAAATCTAAGCAGCTATGCAGAGATCTCCTGTGGACTTCCAAAAATATCAGTTGAGGGAGAATGTAAGCAAAGATAGAGAGGGATCATATTATTAATGAATGCCATCTTTCAAAATGACAAAACATTACTTTTGTTACAATATCAGTGTGTTCTATCTGCTCTTCCTTTTAGCTGTTGGAGAGTTGTTGAATATTTGAGAACAAAGGATGGAAAAATATTCACACTGTATGTTTTGAAATTGAATTGAAAACAAAAGAAAAGAAGAAAGCATAGTGTTCATAGAGATCATCACATTAAAGGAAAATATTCCTGCCGTCAGATTGAATTAAAATGCCAATTCCATAATAAATATGTCACAAAGAGCTACTGTAATACAATGTAAAATGTTGGAAAACAAAAACCCCATGTACGTCTTCTAAGCATCACTGTAATTTTTTCTCATCCTTTAAAGTAATGTGACTTTTTAGAATGCATAAAATGCAATGTTATGACAGTGTTGAACACGTTTCATGTAGTTTCACAGTGATTTCAGAAAATGAGTAGTAATTTAAGAAAGAGATTTAATCTATTGAGAGTATGTCTCTAAATTATTTTCCTTTCCTCAAAGATCCCTCTGACATTTGTGCATCCGTGGCATTTGCCCCCCTTGTCGTTCCTCTTGCCATCTACTTACTACTTTAAAATTCACCTTAGTTTTTTCTACAAGCTGAATGACTTCTTAATAGAAAAGAAGTTAGAAGGCTGGCCTTAAGGGGAGATGGGTTTTGAAAGAAAATAGCAAGAGGATAGGATGCAAAGGAGAAAGGTAGTGAGAGTGATGGACAGTTTGAGGACTATAGATTTTTATCGCTAGCACAAAGTTACCCTAATTGTAATGGTAAGCTTATTAAAATGATGTCATTAAAATAGAAGTGATGTGGCAAATAATTGTCTGTCAAATAATGTTAATATTGTCATAAAAATGATTCTTTTCAAATGCTCTCAGTCTAGTTCGAACATATAAATCATTTGTAACAAGGACATTTTTGTTTCTGTTATACTCCTTGTAATAAAGGTGTGTGGATTTGGCTTCACAAAATTTTAAAACTTTAAACCCCTTTAAGGAACGGAAGTGAATCCAGTCCTCCTTACTTATGTTTTTATCTTCACAACCTCAGACTCTTCTCAATGCTTACTCCATAATTGGAATTTGAAAGAGAAAAAGGCAGGAGGTGATGGTTATTTCTTTTGTTGCTATGTTATAAAAAGTTATTTTTACTTTTTAATTCATAATTGAGAGGCAGACTGCAACTCTCTATGATTTCAGTTCTAGAATTTCCACTGGGTTCTTTTTTATAGTTCTGTTTCTTTGCTGAGATTCTCTGTCCTTATATTCATTGTAAAGGTATTTTTATTTCCTTCCCAGAGCAGAGTTAAAATAGCTCCTTTAATGCCTTTGCCTAATAATTTAGACAACTGTGTCATGTTAAGATTGCTCTCTGTTGATTGTCTTCTCCTTAAAAAAATGGGCCACATTTTCCTGTTTTATTGAATAATTTTGGATTTTTCCCTGGATATTGTAATTGTTATATTGTGCAGACTCTAGATTCTGATATATTCTTCTGAACAGTTGATTTTGATATGGTCTTATTTGTTTGTTTGTTTTTTAATTGGGCACATCATTTGGTTGGTCTCAAATTACATGATCTGAATCTCCTGAGGTGACAACATTTCAAATTTCAGTTCTTTTAGATTCAGCTGTGTTAATTTGAACCTACCTGGCATATGTGTAGTTTAGCCACAGAATTGGCAAAAGTTTATAGAGAGAACTTGGTGCACCCCCCCCCCCCGTCTCCTTTTCAGTGTCACTCCCTCACTTTCCAGTTCTTGTGGTTCTCCTGAAGTGTATCCTCTGGGTCCTCAGACCAGAAATACTACAGGTTTTCTATCAGAGTTTCAGCCACTCTGTATAAAGCCATCTTTGTTCGATCTTCAGACAAAAAGATGGAAAACTGGCCCTGTGCTCTGTTCCTTCCTCCAAATTTCAAGTCCCCTCTGGAGTCTACCTGTTTTTGTTTATTCTCCTATACCTCCTAGTCACTGCTTTGGATTTTTTTTTTTGCATTTTTCCAGAATTTTTAATTGTTTTCTGTGGCAGGTTGGATCTGGTAAAGTTACTCAGATATACTAATAGCCATACTCTACAGCTCTATGTGATTACAAACATTACAACTGTAAAATAAACTTTGTGACTGTAAAAGTTTCTATGGTATTTTTGCTAGTGGGATGTTACAATAACATAATTTAAATAATCAATCTAGTTAATAAGGATGAACTTACCAAAGATAGCCTTTCTATAAGCTATTTAAAATAAAAATGTAATTTTTTGAAAGACAATAAAATAAAAATAGGAAGTAAATAGAAAAATAATTGCTTGGTAATTCATATTATAAATTAAGGATATTTGAAGGAAGAGTTAGTGGCATTACAGAAGCCATAAAGTGAGAAATAAATAAAAAGACTGTGACCTTGATTTTAAATCATTAGAGATAAAGACACTGGACCTCAGTACCCATTTCTCCCTCAAAGTCTGATGTGGGTTGGCAGAGGCCCTCCTCCATTTGGTGACTCAGGGACCCAGCTTTCTACCATGTTGTGATGTTGCCATGTAAACATGTGGCTTGCATAACCTTTGCTACAGTGAAAGAGAGAACCAGAGAGTTGCACACAGGATTTTTATAGCCAGAGCTGGAAATGGCATGCCACTTCTGGATACTTATCATTGGCTACAACACAGTGAAATGGTCCTAATCCATCTGAAAGGGAGGTTGTGAATGGTGTCCTTCCGTGTGCCCAGGAAAAGAAGATGGTATGATGAACACATAGCATTTGTGTGCCACATTCTCCTTTTAATCAAGACTAGCAGCAGAAAAAAAAAAGACTTGATTTTTACTCCACATTTCTCTTCTCAATAAGGGAAGAGATACTACTTTCTTTCCACAGTTGTTACTTGGCATAATATTACCAAGAATATTGATAGGATACAGATTATCTCAGAAAACTATTTATGGAGTTGATTTAAAAGAAGCAAAGGAATGAAGAGTAATACCTTTATTTATAGACAGAATAATATTTTAAGAGTTTTTAGTGTTTTAGAAGATGTCATCTCTTCTCCCTCTTCTCCGTAGTCTTCTTAGCAACCTGTTCTATATTACAACAGTGATATAGCATGTATGGTTCTTATATAATAAGAGATATAGTGTTTGTGGTTTCTATATTTTAACAAAGGTCATCTACAGTCTATATGGAGGGTAAGAGCACTGGGGACCAGCCAATGAAAGCTGGTGCAGCTGGGGCTGCCTTCATGTTGATTGGACTTTATCTCCAGGGAGGCTTGTGGATGAGCCTTGACCTCTTTTGGGACTCTCTGCCCTAGTATGTGGGAAAGGCCTACATGTAATCCATTTAGAAACCTCAAAGCCTGCAAGGTTCTTTACTGATTACTAATTCTCCCTTTAAAAGTATTCCCTGCATTAGATTTTGGACTTACTATGCATCCATCGTTTTATTGTTACAGTTGGGTTTAAACTTTTTTTGACTTAGAATACCTTAGCTGATTTTTCATAGAGCTTTGTCTGGTGGGTTTCTTTGTTTTGTTGTAACTGTCTAATTTCAACTCTTTTTTCAATTTCATTTAGTTAATGCTTAACATGTTTAGTTTTATTTTTTAACTCCTTTCATACACATGTAACAGAGAGGGAGAGAGGTAGAGAGAGAAACTAAAAGATATACACAATATGGTATTTTTGTAGAGAAATTATCAAAAACTATTTTCTGAAGGAGCCAACATCTCTTCTATAATACAATAGGTAATTTTAGCAAAAGTTATTTTATTATATTAAGTATAACATACAGTATTTTCTACTGTAGAATTTATATAACATAAAGTATATGAAAAGTACCCCAAAAAGTCAAAAGAAAAACAAAAATAACTCAGAGACCCATTATTCAATCACTGTTTAAAATTTAGAAAACTTTTGCTCTGAAAACGTAATGATGTTTGTAAATGTACAGACAGCAAATCCAGTACAAAATCATGAACAGCTGGTTAGCGACAAGATGGCTCATAGAAATAGAGAGAGTGTTAGATTTGAGACATTGACATTAGAAAAACATAAAGCAACTAAATGACTGAAACAGAGTAAAAATATTATAAAGATATAGTTTTAAAATTTTTTAAAGGAGCAGATATGGGAAAAATGGCAGTCTGGTAGAGGCCTCCTAAATCACCGCTCCCAGGGAAGGAGGTGAACAATGCCAATGGCTACCTGCGCGTGGATCACTCACTCCGAAAACAGCATTGTGAAATTACAGAGAAGTAGCGTGGGACACTCAGCACAAGAAAACAGGTGACAGGGAGATACATTCACAAAGATCAGAGTACGCAGGGAATACAATAGAGATCAGAGCGCAGGAAGGACGTGCTTGCCAGATCAGCACAGTGCGACCTGACCTACAGGTGGTCACGCACCATCCCCACAGACTTCCCATCCACTCAGTCAGGGACAAGCCCAGAGCAGGTGCAAAGCTGTTGCTTGAGACAGCAGGCTCTGTGGAGAGGAAGCAATTGTGGGAACCATACAGAACTCTCGGGTACACTGTACAGGGACTGCTCAGGTCTGGGTAGGGACTCGGCTAGGATACAGTTCCCAGGACAGGTGTGGGCAAGGAGAAGGGCACCCTGCCCAGATGAAGTCAGCAGGATGAGGCCTAGGGGTTGAAGACAGAGCAGGGATAGCCCGTTAGGGGCTGCCGGCAATTGCCTCCGCGGGACCCAGCAGTAGAGGAGAGCTGCGTTCATGGCGCGATCTGAACCCTGCTGTATGCTAGACTGGCAGTCGGCAGCCATCTTTAAGGTCTCCCACCTGGAGCTGACTGTTAGATAGGTCTCTAGCTTCACCCCACCTGTGGCCTGGGGGCTCTTCTGTCTGGGTGCGACAAGCTACACCCTTGGCGGCTGCAGACAGCTGCCTCTGTGGGTTCCAGGCGGGATGAGGTCCCTGATTGGTATGGGTGGGATGTTTGTGTATTGGGAACAGTTTGAAGCCTGTCCATCCAGTCCTGCCTCCCTGGCCTTGGCTTTCTCCTGCGTGATCGGTCCTAGTGCCTGCTGTCCAGGTCCCCATGCTTCCTTACCCCAGAGAACGGTCATTTTGAAGGTTGCTGTGCCATAATGACTCATTTTGTATAAGTACTAGTTCTCATGGCAATCCAATGCCTCAAGTGCCACAGGCTGAACCAGAGCAGCTCCCCATAACCATGCTCACTTTATCAGGGAGTTTTGCTCAATCCAAGAGTGCCATCAGATGCCACTATTCCCCCCGGTGGGAACATCCCCCTGGCAGAGATTTCTGGGGATAGAGATGCCTACCCACCTCGCCTTCGGGTCTAGTGGTGGAAAAGGGGTGCACAATTGGAGATCCCCCTATCAGTCAGTGACATGCGGAGGTACACATCAGAGGGCCAGACACACGAACTATAGGGAAGCTTGAGAGCCCACAAGTGGTCCGATTGGAGGGGAAAGTGCCTGAGCTTGTGGACAGGAAAGAAAAACCTGGCTAGAGCCTTCCATCTCAAGCTATTAGGGAGCAGTGGATTTGTACCCTCAAGTACAGTCCACCAGCTTGGAGTTCAAGCTGGGAGAACAAACTCACTACACTCCACTGGGAAGAGGTGAAGAAAACAGGTCAGAGGTAACCCAAGAGGTCCACCAAACCTGCTAAAATACACATAAGGCAATACAGACCAGTACTCCTCTCCCCGGCTCTGCCAGGGAACGATCCTGTGGGTCTTGGAGACAGGGCCAGAAACTAGCCCTAACACCCCCAGCTCTTGACACTAACCAGTGCATCAGACACCCACCAGTGTAAAATTACCCAAAATTACAGGCCAGATGAGAAAGAAGCAGCAAAAGAACACAGGAACCATGAGAAATCAGAAAGAAAAGTCACCCCCAAAAGAAATCATTAGTTCCTCAGCAAGGGATACCAACGTAAATGAAATGTGTAGAATGACAGAAGAGGAATTTCATCTATGGATTATAAGAAAGCCCAATCAAATTCAAGAGAAAATTGAATCCCAATACAAAGAAACCACAAGAACAATGCAAGAAATGAATGAAAAATTTTCTAAAGAAATTGAAATATTACAGAAAAACCAAACAGAAATACTGGAAATGGAAGAGGCATTCAAGGATCTACAAAACACAGTGGAAAGCCTTAAGAATAGCCTGGATCACACAGAGGAAAGAATCTCAGAGTTGGAAGATAACTCCTATGTGCTAAATAAATCTGTCGAACAGAAAGAACACAAAATCAAGAGATATGAAAAAAGCATGAAAGAAATGTGGGATTATGTAAAGAGGCCAAACATAAGAATCATAGGTATCCCTAAGGGTGAAGAGGAAGAAAACTTGCAAGGGCTAGAGAATCCATTTGAGGGAATAATAGAGGAAAATTGCCATAGCCTAGCCAGAAATCTCGATATCCAGGTACAAGAAACACAGGACTACTGGGAGACTCAATGTGAAAAGGCAATCACCACACCACATACTTATGCACTCCTTCAAGCAGTAAGGTGAAAACAGCAGGTAACCTACAAAGGAAAACCTATCAGATTAACTGCAGATTTCTCAACTGAAACCTTACAAGCCAGAAGGGACTGGGGACCCATCCTCAGTCTCCTAAAACAAAATAATGGCCAATCCAGAATTCTTTATCCTGCAAAACTAAGCTTCTTATATGAGGGAGAAATAAAGACTTTTCCAGACAAGCAATCACTGATTGAATTTGTGAAGACCAAGCCTGCCTTTCAGGAAGTACGAAGAACTGCATTGTACACTAACCAGTGCAACAGACACCCACCAGTGTAAAATTACCCAAAAGCTAAAACTCCAGAACCCAGATTTCACCATGGCTCAAGAGGTAAAACAAAAGCAGAGTCTACCCAACAGGATAAACAGAAATCCACCCAAATATCAATTCCCTCAATAAATGTGAATGGCTTGACTTGTCCATTGAAGAGACATAAGCTGGCTGAATGGATTAAAAAATACAAGCCAAGTATCTGCCATCTTCAGGAAATCCATCTTACACACAAGGACTCATTGAGACTCAAGGGGAAAGGATGGCATACAATTTTCCAGGTTAATGGAAACCAAAAGAAAGCTGGGGTAGCCATTCTTATATCAGATATCATAAACTTTAAGGCAACAAAAGTAAAGAAAGACAAAGATGGTCACTATATAGTGGTGAAGGGACAAATCTTACAAGAAGACTTAACAATCCTAAATATTTATGCACCCAACACAGGAGCACCCAGATACATAAAGCAAATACTGCTAGATCTAGACAACATAATAAATAGCAATGCCATAATAGCCGGGGACTTCAAGACCCCACTGACAAAACTGGACAGATCCTCCAAACAGAAAATAAGCAAAGAAAAAATGGACCTAAACAGGACTCTAGAACATTTGGGCCTAACAGACATCTACAGAACACTCTACCCAAATAACACTGAATATTCATTCTTCTCATCAGCTCATGGAACTTTCTCTAAAATCGATCATATCCTAGGCCACAAAACAGATCTAAACAAATTCAAAAAAACAGAAATCATACAATGTATCTTTTCAGACCACAGCGGAATAAAATTAGAAATCAATTCCAACAGAAACACACATCTCTGTCCAAAAACATGGAAATTAAACAATCTATTGTTGAATGACTATTGGGTCAAGGAGGAGATACAGATGGAAATCAAAGGTTTCTTCAAACTAAATGATAATGGGGACACGAGTTATCAAAATTTGTGGGATACAGCACCAGCAGTTCTGAGAGGAAAACTTATTGTCTTAAATGCCCACATCCAAAAGACAGAAAGTTCACAAATTAGTAAACTAATGAATCATCTTAAGGAAATGGAAAAGGAAGAGCAAACCAACCCTAAACCCAGCAGAAGAAAAGAAATAACCAAGATCAGACCAGAACTAAATGAAATTGGGAACAAAAGAACTATACAGAAGATTAATAAAACAAAAAGTTGGTTCTTTGAAAAGATAAACAAAATAGACAGGCCACTTGCTAGATTGACCAGAAGCAGAAAGGAAAGGACTCTAATAAACTCAATTAGAAATGAAAAAGGAGAGGTCACAACTGATATAATGGAAATACAAAACACCATCTTTGAATACTATAAAAATCTCTATGCCCAAAAACATGAAAACGTGGAGGAAATGGACAAATTGTTAGAAACACACCACCTCCCTAGGCTCAATCAGGAAGAAATAGAATTCCTAAACAGGCCAATATCAAGCTCCATAACTGAAGCAGTAATAAAAAATCTCCCAACAAAAAAATGTCCTGGACCAGTTGGGTTCACACCTGAATTCTACCAAACCTGCAAAGAACTGGTGCCTATGCTGCAGTAATTATTCCGTAACATTGAGAAGGATGGAACCCTCCCAAACTCATTCCAAGAAGCCAATATCACCTGATACCAAAGCCAGGAAAGGACACAACAAGAAAAGAAAACTACAGACCAATATCCCTTATGAATATAGATGCAAAAACTCTCAATAAGATCCCAACAAACAGAATTCAAATGTACATCAAAAAAATAATTCATCACGATCAGGTGGGCTTCATCCCCGAGATGGAGGGATGGTTCAACATATGCAAATCTATAAATGTAATTCACCATATAAATAAAAGCACGAACAAAGACTATATGATCCTCTCAATAGATGAAGAAAAGGCTTTTGACAAAATCCAGCACCACTTTATGATAAAAACTCTTAACAATATAGGCATAGATGGCTCATACCTCAAAATTATTAAAGCCATATATGATAAACCCACAGCCAATATCATACTGAATGGGGAAAAATTGAAAGCATTCCCTCTTAAAACTGGAACCAGACAAGTTTGCCCACTATCTCCACTTCTATTCAACACAGTGCTGGAAGTCCTTGCCAAAGCAATCAGTCAAGAGAGAGGAATGAGGGGTGTCCAACTGGGGGCAGAAGAGATCAAACTTTCACTCTTCATGGACAATATGATATTATATCTAGAAAACCCCAAAGATTCAACCAAGAGACTACTGGAATGGATAAATGAATTCAGCAAAGTCTCAGGGTACAAATCAATGCACACAAATCAGTAGCCTTCATATACACCAATAACAGTCAAGCTAAGAAACAAATCAAAGACACAATATCTTTCACAATAGCACCAAAGAAAATTAAATATTTAGGAACATATTTAGCTAAAGAGGTGAAAGACCTATATAGAGAGAACTATGAATCACTGAGAAAAGAAATTGGAGAGGATGTAAACAGATGGAAAACCCTACCATGCTCTTGGATAGGTAGAATTAACATTGTTGAAATGTCTATACTACTTAAAGTGATTTACAGAATCAATGCAGTCCCTATCAAAATACCAACATCATTTTTTTCAGATCTAGATAAAATAATTCAATGCTTCGTGTGGAACCAGAGAAGACCCTTCTAGTCAAAGTAATCTTAAGCAAAAAGAACAAATTGGGAGGCATCAGTCTACCAGACTTCAAGCTATACTACAAGGCTATAGTAACCAAAACAGCATGGTACTGGCACAAGAACAGAGACATAGACCAATGGAACAGGACTGAGAACCCAGATATAAAACCATCCTCATACTGTCATCTGATCTTTGACAAATTCCACAAAAAACATATATTGGGGAAAAGAATCCCTATTCAGTAAATGGTACTGGCAAAATTGGATAGCCACATGTAGAAGACTGAAGCTAGATCCACACCTCTCACCTCTCACAAAAATAAACTCACAATGGATAACAGACTTAAACCTAATACATGAAACCATAAGAATTCTAGAAGAAAACGTTGGAAAAACTCTTATGGACATTGGCCTAGGCGAAGAATTTATGAAGAAGACCCTCAAAACAATCACAGCAGCAACAAAAATAATAAATGGGAACTGATCAAATTTAAAAGCTTCTGCACAGACAAGGAAACTATCACTACAGTGAACAAACAACCTACAGAATGGGAGAAAATATTGCATGCTACACTCTGATAAAGGGCTGATACCAGAATCTATATAGAGTAGAAAATCAACAAGAAAAATGAAACAACCCATTAAAAGTGGGCAAAGGACATGAACAGAAACTTTCAAAAGAAGATAGAATATGGCCAGCAAACATTAAAAATGCTCACTTCTCTAATCATCAGGAAATGCAATCAAACCACAATGAGATATCCCTTAACTCCAGTGAGATTGGCTTATATCAAAAAGTCCCCAAACAACAAATGTTCGGTGGGGATGCAGACAGATAGGAACACTCATACACTGCTGGTGGGACTGCAAATTAGTACAACCTCTATGGGAAGCAATATGGAGATACCTCAAAGAACTAAAGGTAGAACTACCATTTGATCCAGTAATCCCACTACTGGGTATTTCCCCAAAGGAAAAAAAGACATTCTATTATAAAGACATCTGCACTCGAATGTTTATAGCAGCACAATTCATAATTGCAAAGATGTGGTAAAAACCCAAGTGCCCATCACTACATGAGTGAATTAATAAAATGTGGTATATGTGTCCTATGGAGTATTACTCAGCAATAAAAAAACAACAGTGAATTAACACATCTGGTATTATCCTGGATGGAGCGAGAGCCCGTTCTTCAAAGTGAAGTATCGGAAGAATGTAAAAACAAGCACCACTGGTACTCACCATGAAATTGGTACTAAGTGATCAATACTCATGTCACACATGGAAATAATATTCATCAGGGGTCAGGCAGGTGGGAAGGGGGTGGAGGGGATGGGAAAACTCACACCTAATGGGTGTGGGGCATTCCTTTGGGGGATGTTCACGATTGTAGCTCTGACTTGGGCAGAGCATAGGCAATAATGTAACCAAAGTGTACCCCCATAATATTCTGAAATGAAAAAAATAAATAAAAATTTTTAAGGGAAAGAAAAGGAAATAATAAACCACAAGCAAAATCCCTTAGATCAAGAAAAACCTGTCCTGCCAATTCCTCAGTAGAAAAACCTGTCCTGCCAATTCCTCCGTAGAAAAGGCTAGAAATAACTCATTACCTTCCACATAGAAAAAATGATGTCACCCCAAAACCAAATAACATTAGCCCTAAGAGCCTTGTGGGACTTCAGAGTATCCAAAGTGAGTCAGAGTTTTCTTCCCGACTGAAATAACAGCATGAGGTAAAACGAATTAATCTAATTTTACAGTCCACGTTGGGGAAAGAGCAATCTGCCAATTTCATCATTGGATGCAAGCAAAATAAATTATTCTGTTTATATTTATTTTGGTCATATATTTTATATGTATGTCTAGTATCTTTTTTCGAATAAGTACTCCCCTTCCCTTTAGGATTCATAACAGAGAACAATGCACAATCAGGCTAGATTTTATTTATTCCTGAGTACAAAATTGAAAAAGAAATGACTGTAAAAGCTCAAGAACTTACATAGAATCATTAGATAATATACAGGGGAGCATAACTGAGAGAAGGAAAGGAATAAGATAGGGAAGAAGGTAAGAGCAAGGGAGGGAAAGAGGGAAGGCGAATGGGAGGGAGGATTTTGTTCAATTTTAAATAGATGTTGTTTTTAAAAGAAACGGGGTGTGTATGCTACAAATTCACAAATTCAATGTGAAAATCTCCATTATCTAATTTCTTTAATTGCTTTCAAGACAGACTACTGTTTAATATCTCACAGTTTAGGCATTCTAGGCATCCCAACCTGATTAGTTTTTCAGTTTACTCTTGGATATTAGGTCTCTAATTTACTTTTGGAAATTAGACTCTAATTAAACGAAGTGTGGGGGGTGAATATTGCCCTCTCAAGGTGTATATGTCTAATCCTTGGAACCTGGGAATATATTATCTAACATGGAAAAAGGGACTTTGAAAAAGTGATCAAGGATTTTGAGATAGGAAGATTATCCTGGATTATTCAAGTGGGCCTTAAATGTACTAACAAGGATTCTTATAAGGGGGAAGAAGAGGGAGACTTGGCAACAGAAGAGGAAAGGTGACAATGGAAGCCAGAAGTTGGAGTGATGTGAAGAAGGGGATGAAGGGGACCATTAACCAAGAAATATAAGTGACCTCCAGAAGTTGGAAAAGGCATAGAAACAGATTCTCTGCTGAAGCCTCCAGAAGGAACATACTCTGCCAACACCTTGATTTTAGACTTTTTTTGATTTTAGACAGTTATGATCTCCAGAACTGTAAGAGAATAAATATATGTTGTTTTAAGTCACTAAGTTTGTGGTAATTTGTTACAGCAACAATAGGGAACTAATATAGCAAGCCAGTTTAAATAGATCTGAAAGCTAAAAAAAAGGCTATATATATATTACATATATATATAATGTACACATTACATATATATATAACATATATATATAATGTACACATTACATATATATATATATATATATATAAAATCTGACATCTGACACTTTGAACTTTTAATAAAGACAGAAAATACAACACAATCCCCTGGAATCTTATGAAGGTACTGTTACAATATGCAATATCACTATACCACTTGTGATAGTGGTAAAACACAGATGAAATTTAAATACGGCAGAACCTTGTAACTGGCCTCCTCTTACAGGAGTTGTGGTTTAACCAATGATCTCCATTTAAACTGTAAAACATAGTAACTGATGTCCATGGCACATTGAATATTCTTGGGCCATAATACTCATGCCTACTTTTGATCCCACCGGTTAAGTATTCTGCTCTAAGAATGGTTGTATTTGTCCCCAAACCTATTTAATTGTACATCTGTAATTTTATCACAAATATTGTGATTCTTTATGTATAGTTTTAATTATATAATTTGACTAAATGTTTCATAAAATGATAAAACATAAATTGGAAAGAAACCTGTTGTTTCCAAGAAAGTGCTTTGGAAAGATTTAATGCTACTGAATAGCTATAAAAATTATTGTTAAAGTATGTATGGGGGAGACAAAATCTTAAAATCATAAAAATCAAAAAATCATAAAAATCTGGAAGGATTCCATACTTAGATTGCTTCCTAAATGTCTTTAGTTTCTTAAAAGCCCTTCTCTAAAGACATCCAGGAATGTAAATCAGAGGTGATGTTGTGCTGATTTAGAGTATAAACTTTGGAGCCAGACAACCTGTGGTTTAATTTTATCTCTACCATTTACTAATTGTGTAACCTTAGGCAAGTTTCTCAACCTCATATGTAAAATGAGGATAAGAATAGTTTCTACCTCCAAGAGCTACTGGGAGGATAAACTATAGCTGGTGCATTATTAAGTGCTCAACTATTATTATTAATATGATTACTGCTACTATTTATGTAGTGTATTCAAGAATGACTACCTGGAATATTCATTGGTGGATCCACACTCAAAGAAGAGGCCTGGGCTTTATGTCAAATAAACTGATAAATAAATGTTCAGGTAGCTTTATGTCAAAATATATTTTTCAATTCTGCTCTTTAGCCAGCTTTGCCAATTAACCAGTTCCAATCCTAATTGCTTCTGATAAAGGATTTTCCTATAGGTTAGTTTAAATTTCTATAAATTATTAACTTAAAAACATACATATAAGACCCAAATCCTATGAAAATTTAAAGCTCCTGTGACATATAAGCATCACTCCTCCCAGTCTTTTCTTTTCTTTTCACGCATTTTTTAAAGATTAAGAGTCTAAAACAATAAAGCAATCTGTCTGCAGCCCATGACACCCTATCTCACTGACTCTGCTCTTCTGCCTCAATATACCACTCATCTTATACAAGGGCCAAGGTCCTTTAAAGCTGAGATTGCCTTCTGTAGCTGGTCCAGGAGGAGTCCCTTTGTTTCTGCTTTCAAACATTTCAATGTTGTTGCATCTCTGTTGTTATCTTACCTTACAGAATCATATTTAAGTAGATGGTGTTAGAACTATCCTGAGACCTAGCTAGCCTGTTGTATCGCTCTGCGTCACCCAGAAGGGCCTACCAACTAGAAATGAGGGAAATGAATCACTGCCTCCTGACAAAATAAACAATTTCCTTTTTCTTCTTTGGGATCATACTACCTCTGGTTACACAATGAAGGGCTGAAGTGAAAGGGTAGTGGGATCCCAAGTTGCTTCTGATAGAATCATCTCAAAGATTTAGTAGTTAGGAATTGGGCTTTTCTCAAATATTTTATATTGTAAATTTGCAATTATTTGGGTACAAAATGTTTCCACACTTTTTGAATTGGATTGGGGGAAAATACCCGAAAGTATACAGCTATTTATCAAAAGGGAAGACTAATAGGAAGAAAGAAAGTATCATTTAAAAATATTTATTTTTTCCCCCTATACCTTGAGGACAATACAAAAGTATTTATTAAGGTCAGGTTCTGTTCGGCTTCTTCCCAGGGATTATAGGAGACTTGGCCCCTCTTCTTCCAGCACTGATAGAGTTGGAAAGTCCACTCAGATTGTGATGAAACTAAAGATATATTAGAGCTGAAGATGATAGACTAGCCAACAAACATTCAAACTAAGTAGAGCACAGATGGAAAACTACTAAATGTTGCCACTATTTATTTTTCTGTTCTGAAAACTGGATGTTTATTTGACTAAAGGAATTCAGAAATCAAATGTCCTAGATTAAGAATCACAGCTTTTAATATTAAAAGGGATATTCATGGTTTAGAGGCAGTGGCACAAAGTGAGGTGTCAGAAGACCTGCATTCTAATCTCAGCTCCACCATGTATTAAGGTGAAACTGGTGAAGACTCCTAACCTCTCAGAGACGAGTGAACTGGGACCAAACACTTACTAGTTTCTAATCTAGAACCTTGGGCATGGTGCCTAACCTTTCCTAGCCTTGGATTCACTATTTGCAAAATGGGGATAATAAGAGAACCAAACTATTGTGGGTAGAAGTGATGATTATATGGAATAACATATGTAGAGAGCATAGCACTGTGTCTGGCATATAAGTGTTCAACAAATATTAGCTGTAATTTATTTATTCATTTGTAAGGGAGGAGGTTAGAGAGACTGGCAGGAAGGAATTCATGTCAAAGTTGATGGCACTAGCTGATTAAAAGGGAGCTATTTTAAAAAGTTATTATTTAAAGTTTTTTCAGCCTTTAAAGAAATGTAGGGCAAGATAGAATTAAGGTTGCTAATCAGCTGACCTTCAGATAGGGAAATTATTTTGGATTATCTGGATGGGCCCAATATAATCACAAATGTCCTTAAATGTGGAAGAGGTAGGCAGAAGTGTCAGTATGTCAGAGTAATGCCATTGCTGGCTTTGAAGATGGAAGGGGGCCATGAACCAAGGAATGTGGGCAGCCTCTGGAATGTGGAAAAGGCAAGAAAAAAGATTCTCCAAAAGAGCCCCCAGAAAGGAGCTCAACTCTGCTGATACCTTGATTTTAACCCAGTGTGACTCTTCAGACTTCTGACCTCAAGAACCAACAGATAATATATTTGCGTTGTTTTAAGCCACTAAGTTTGTGGTAATTTTTTTTACAGCAGTCATAAAAATACTAATACAGAGACATTGTTATGAAGATTTGTTAATACTTGAATATTTGAGAGAGAGAGAGAGAGATCAGTCAAAGATAATTCCAAGGCTGTGTTCCTTAAATACAGGTGTTCCATGGTGGACATTTTTTTTTTTTTTTGTCTGTCTGTCTGGTACCTTTCTCCTCTGAAAACAGCATCTCCCACTACCCTTTGTTTTCATTTAGAAATTTTTCTCTTTATTTTTTTTTCTCCAACCATGTGGTTCTGCCAGGGGCCCCATTCTTATGTCACACATGCATTTTCTCTGCAAGAGTGGTTATGGTACTCAATCCCACCCAAACTCTTCAGCTGGTATTTTAAAAACCAGAAGTGAGAGAAGAGAGACACCTTCTGTCTGGTAGCAACTTGATAGGTGTGAGCCCACAATTTGTCAGAGGTGATGGTTCCAAGCTAGTAGAACATGACTTTCGGAAGTTCTGAAAGAATGACCCTCTCTGAGAGAGACAGAATTTAGAGCGTGAGCTGGAATTTGATGCATTCCAGTTGCTGGTTCCATTTATTCCTAAGGCTAATCGTAGACCTACTCTTTCACACCTTGGGTTACACAATAACTTTCTTCTTTTTGCCTAAGCTACTTCAATTGGTTTTTGTCACTCCAACCAAAATAGCCTGAAAAATTTAGGCAAAAATGAGGAAAATAAAACCAGTAATCAAATGAAAGTTAAAGAAACCACATGTACACATCTATTAACTATGCAAAAATTACCTTTATTGCACCTTTTGAATGTGAAACATTTCACTAGTGAAATGAATAGGATGAAGTCCTACTTCCAGGCACTGACAGATTTATTCATCCTACAATATCTGTGTCTACGTTACCAACATACCTTTGGCAATAGGTCCTCCCTATGATCTCCCTATACTTACTTGACAAATGCAAAACGGAAATGAGTTCAAGAAAGTCTGGTTTATAAAATACATGAATGGAAGAACCACAAAGGTTAATTGTAAAAGTTTTAGGATATTCAGATTTCTAGGGGCAATTACCAGACTCTCCCATAAAATACTCCCATCACAGTCGAAATGCTTGCTGGGAAAGACTATTGGTGTGGCCCTGTGGCCATTATTTTATTCATAATAAGCCAAATGTTTCTTAATTCCATCATAACTAAGGTAAAAGAATGGGAAATTAGTTTGTAATAAATCACCTCAGGCCCACAGCCCAATTCACTTTGGATTCACTCAGGTGTGTGTTTATTTTAATAGCTGATCTGAAGGCATGTGAGATGCCACGGCTGACCAAATTCTAAACAGAAAAGCACAGAACTTAAAACTAAGCACGCATGCAGCATGGAATAATAATCCAGTTAGCTTCCTTAAAATGCTAAATGCCAGAAAACATCCAACCATTAGGTCAAAGTTTACAGCAGCACAGGCCTTGTATTCTGTTTGTAAGAGGGGCTGTTAGGATTCTAAGGTTCAAATTCTAAGGTAGCTACCTAAAAAGCGGGGCCAAAGATGAGTCTTATTTGACAATCCGTATTCTTCTTCCCAAGATATTCAGGTTTGTTCAAGACTCTTTTTGAAGAAAAAGCAGACTGTTGTCACCAAAAGTTCAGAAACAGAGGCTAGAGAATTTTTCCTCAGGGAAAGGGCAATCCCCTGAGCTGCAATAGTGGGCAATGGTTGGATAGTCACCAACCACGATCTGGGCTCGCACACAGGCGGTCTGTGGATGAGAGATCAACATGTCTCTCTCTTCCCGAGGGCTGAAGACTGCGCGCGATGAGCAGAAATGAGGAGGAAAAAGAATAATGTGTAGTGAGATAGGTATGCAAAAGGAAAAAAGGCTGGCGGGGACCCAGGGTGGCTAGAGGGAGAGACGTAGCGGCCCAAGGGCTGGCTGCTTGGCCCCGCGCCAAGCTGGGCTTTCTCCAGGTTGAGTGGGAACGTGCACAGAGGAGCCTCGATGGCTTTTCTGTCAGTGTTATAAACAGACACCAAGAGTGGAAAGGTCCAGCCGGATGCCCCGAGCGCCTAGTCTTCCCAGCCCAGGCGGCGAAGGCTCCGCCCCTCGTTTCCCACCCCTACTTGGTCCCGACCCTTCTCTCCTAACCCCGCCCCAGCCCGGCCCCCGCCGCTTCCCACCTCCCTTCCTGTCGCAGCTCCTGGTTCCTGGCTCCCGCAAGGCTCGGCAGTATTGGGAGCGCGCAGGCGCGGCGTGCGGCGGGTAGAGCGCGGAGTAGCGGAGCGGGACGCGCTGTGAGTGTGGCGGCCGCGCGGGGCTACTAGCGGGAAACGTGGTTTGGCCCGAGCGTCCCAGGAGGGATCGGGGTGTGTGGGGGTGACTTCGGTCCTGTGAGGAGAAACTAGCCAGACATGCAGGAGCGTTGGTAGCGGTGCTGCCTGAGTGTGTGGGACCCGGGCCGCGTGGGGCGCAGAGTGCATGGTGGTGGGAGTGAGTGGGGTGTGCCAGAGGAGAAAAATTGCAGGAAGGGGGTTCAGAGGCAGAAAGTCCGCACACGGGCTGGGCAAGACAGGGAGGCTTGCCAAGGGTGCTGGAGGGTGTCCCAGCTTCAAGTTCAGTCCCCCGCTTGGTGCCATGAGCGGCGTCCCAGGCTCGTCCCTTCCTCCCGCGCTGCCTTCTCCGGGTGCAGAGTTGCCAGGAACGTTCCCCGTCACAGTGGAGAGGATTTGGGCGATGTGGGCTGTCGGCCCTGGCTAGTGCCAAGGAGGGCGTGGCGTTCGTGTGACTTTCCTTTACCCCGCCCCCGGGAATGTGTCCCTCTTCTGGTCCATTGTGCTCGTGAACATTTTAACAAAGGCTATGACTGTTTTGTAGGCAGTGGCGGGTGGCAGGGGGTGGGAGGTGCGTGCGAGGTCGCGCGGTGCAGCTCTGGGGGATGGGGGAGATGGGGGCCCGGCGTTGGGTGGGGGTGGAAGGAATGGAACAACCTTCCTGGTTCAGCTTTTTCCTTCTTCCTGGTCCGCTGATTTTGATCACTGGTAGGAACAGACCCAAGAGGGATATGACTGGAAATTAGTGTATGTGTTTGGACTCTGGCTGCAGCCATTGGTTTTGTGATTGTGCTGTTCATGTATTTTCTATGAGTCCCTTTAGGAGAAAAACAAAACTAATGGAATTTGAGAGGAACTAATTGAATGAGAGGGCGAAAAGGTGGAGTGACAAAGCTTAAAGCTTAATTATTGCCTTTTGATAGTCATAGTATAAAGCCAGACTTTGAAGGATGTGAAGGTGTGCAAGTCAGGGTAAGTGAAAAGTTGGTTAGGGTACTGTGGATTGTTTCAATCAAGACTGGAATTATTGGGCATGTGTGTGGGTGTGCTATCAAGTTCTTGGGAAGATTCACTTTAGAACCTTTAAAAATGATATTAAGGATACAAAACACTAGGGCAAATAGTACAATATTGGATAAGGCTCCATAGACTTTCATTTTCAAACTTAGAATCTTTTATGAAAAATAGTATATGTGTTCCCAAGCATAGATGTTGATATTTTTACTGATTTGTTTTAACTTATTACAACAAAATGAACTGAACTTCCTCCTTCTCCACCCCTTTCCCTTGATTGTTAATCCTGTTTTATAAATATTTACTCTCAGATCTAAAGTATGTTTAGAGACACAATCTGCCCCCCCCATGAACTGAACAGAATTTCTTCTTGTTTTATTGTTGCTTTATTCTTTTTTTTCTTTCTTTTCCTTTTATTGTAAATTTTATGCTGCTAACATTACCAAATTTGAGGGGTGGTGGTGGTGGTAGGGATGCCCTTTCTCTTTTCCAGTACCTGATGCACTCCTATTTATTCATCCTTCCAGACTCAGCTCAATTCACTTGGAAAAATTTGCCAACTCCCCCAGAAGGAATTAATCACTCCCTTTTCTGTTAAATTGATATCACTGGCCTTGTTTCTTTCTTGCTACTAGAACCTCACTCTTCTGTGTTACCCAATACCTAGGGCTGCCTGGCCTGTGGTAAGCACCGAATAAACTAACTTACAGTTAGATGTTAATAAATGCTGTTAGAAAGATAGTAATTCATATTGCATGAAGTTCATGGGATAGTCTGAATTCCTTCTACTGAAATTGTATTTAATATTTGAAAAGCATTTTTGGCATATGGATAAGAAATAAATATGGAAATATGTTCTTATGTATTAGTCATAGTTTATCCTTCTAAAATGTGCAAGAACTCTGCAGATAAAGGGAAAATAGGGATCAGAAAAAGCCCAAGTTTTTCAAAAGGCCAACTTCTGATACTGAAACTACTGAAAAGCCAACTTGTAACATAAAATTAACCATCTGTAGAAAGATACAAATAGGGTATTGCTAGAATTTAGGAAGTACTACAAATAAATCAAGTTTGCCAGACGGTATCCTTTGAAGGCTAATGTAACTAAAGAAAGCTGTTTCCTAACCAGTTGTATTATAGTCCTTCTAAATCCTAAGGTAAGTTTGAGCCTTTAGCTACTGGCTCTCTTCATATTATAGTGTTCCCTGATAGGCTTGATCTGACCATTTCTGCCAACCTGTCTTTAACAAATCTCTTAACTCCACCAGCATCACTGGCCTTCCAGTCACCTCTGGTTCATAACAGAAATTATCTCCCCCCTGCTCTTTGCGAGATTCACTCAATCTCATTACCCCCACCTCCAGCTTTCACTTCCTGCATGGGTTTACCTATTGGAGATAATATCATAAGCAAATGATCACTCACTTTATGAAAGAATGGAATTGATTCTTTAGTTTAAAAATGAGCCAGGATTGGCTACTTGCTTAGTCAAGATTTCTGTGCCTGAAAAGCAAAGAAACTATTCTGGCCATTAATAATAGGTGTCTAGTAGACTATACCATCTAGGTTTGTGTAAGTGTACTGTATGATGTTTGCACAATGATGAAATCACCTAACTATGAATTTTTCAGAATATAACCCCATCCCTGTTGTTAAACAATGTATGACTGTATTAAGAGCTTATCATAATGTCTAGCACATACTAATGCTTTAAAAATGGTAGCTATTATTTGTATTTGCTGTTTTCTTGTGAGCTCCCATTATTTCAGTAGCAATTAACTTCAGAATGTAGATGTATTGACATCTCCCACCCTGTTCGAGCTCCAGTTCTATATTTGTAGATTCCTTCCATGTATCTCCAACAGGTTGCTTAGCACAGTGGTTCTCAAACTTCAGCATGCACAATAATCACAAGAATGCATACATTTCTAGGCCTCCCAGAGTTTCTGATGCTTGGAATAGAGCATGAGAATTTCCATTTCTAATAAGTTTCTAAATGATGGTGATGCTGCTGCCCCTGGGAAAACACTGAGCAGTGCTTATTAACATCTAGATGGCATTCAGACAAGTTGGTGGGGAGGGAGAGGAGACAAAAAGATCAAAAATTTATAGAAGTTAAGAGCATTTTAAGTTAAGTGCACTTAAAGCTGGTAGTGTCAGATATCCTGTAAAGTGTGGCGAGGATACAACTGAGAGAAGACACTTGGATTTGATGACCAGGAAGTTTTCTTTTTGTTTGATTTTGGTTTGTGTCAGGTGCAGAGGGTTGATTTAATTATACTCCTCAGTTGGTGGACTATCATATTCTCATTATTATGACCAGAAAAACGTATCCCAGGTATTTGAGATAATGCTTCTTAATGTGGTGTGTACATCAGACTCTCATAGGGAGTTGTTTCCACCAACATACTATGTTTAGGGCCCCGCCCTCCAATGTAAACCTATCAAATCAGGATTTCCAGGTGTGGAATCTAGGCATGAAAAAAATTTCCTGGTTAAGAACCACTTATTTGAGCAATGGTAGTCAAGATGTGGAGGCAGTGAAAATAAACTACTTTGCTGGTAAATTGTTGGCGAAAGGAGAATGGAAGAAAATGATTGGAGTTTGAAGGTTTTACAGGATCAGGAAAATGGGAATGTGTAAAGAGAGGTGAAAAGCCTGCTGGAGCTGGGGAGTGATTGAAGGTATAATGGTACGAGGATATAATTGATGGAATAGAGTACTGGAGCAGGAGAGGAGAGAATGGAATTAGGGGCACCCAGAGAAGAGAAGAGAAAAGAATGAGTGAAAAAAAATCTGAAGGTGGAAGTGGGAGGAGGTAAAGAACTCTCTTTAAAGGAGGTTTGTTTGCAAACTACTATTCTTCAGTGGAGCTTAAGTAGTCTGTGAACTCTTAAGTAGAGTAGATATTTTTCAAGTTTAATAATGCTAGCAAATAAATTAGTAATTTCAGCTATTTCAGCTACCTGTAATGGCTACACAATTGTATTTTTCCTCAACTTTTCTTATTTAGAAAATTTTTTGAAATTAAGTCTAGGCATGATGTTTTATAGTGCTATTGCTCCAGCCCATGCCATAAGACTGCCATATCATAAGTTTTATATGATTTTCACTTAATTATTCATCAATTATTTGCATACCAGTCAATTGTCAGGCATTGTTCTAACCACTGCGGATACAACAGTGAATAAAACAGTTGTATTTTATTGTAAGTTTCTGCCCTCAAGGAGCTTACATCTTATTCAAGGGAGGCAGATAGTAAATAAAGTAAATAAGTAAAATATAGGAAATATAAGACATATAAATATATAATTATATAGTACATATACACATACATACCTATATTAAGTCATATAGTATGGTATTCTTTGGAGAGATACAAAGCAGGGAAGGTGACTAGGGGAGCACCAGTAGGTATTTACCTATAGGTGAATAGGGTGTGGTGGAGGGTAGTGATCAGGGAAGACTTTGTTGTTAGAGAAGGCCTGTAGGAGATGAAAGAACCATTTATTTGGAGGAAGAGCTTTCTAAGCATAGAGAAAAGCAAGTGCAAAAATCTTGAGGTGGGACCTTTTTGAGAATTTTTAGTTAAAAATAGCAAAACAGGTCTTATGGCTAGAGTAGCATGAGCAAGGAGGGGTGAATAATAAAGCACAGGGGCAGATAAGCAAGAAGGAGGGTGGAAGGGTGGGAAGTTCCTGTAAGGCTATTCAGATCGTCATGGGAGGACACTACTTGGTGAGAAGGAAAGCCGTTAGAGGCTTTAAAGAGTGGTCTTATATGATTTCTGTTTTACAAGGATGATCTGGGTGCTATGTGGAGAATAGATTATGGGGGGGACAAGAACAGAAGAGAGACGAATTGGAAGAGAGGCTATGCGGACTGAGGTGGTGTAATGATGGAGGTGATGATAAGTGATCAGATTCTCAGGTGTTTTGGAAGTGGAATGTAACAGTAGATGAGAGTCAAGGATGATGCCAAGGATTTTTGACTGAGCAACTGGAAAGATGGAGTAGCCATTTAATGAGACATGGAAGATTGCAAGAGGAGAAAGTTTCTGAGAGGGAAGATCAGAATTAAGTACTGGCCATGTTGAATTTGAGATGACTATTTGATATCCGGGTAGAATTCAGGTAGTGTGTATGGGTAAACAGGAAACTCTAGGAATGGATCACATCATTATAAGGGAAGAAAAGAGGCCATTCCTTTGCTTTTTAAAAAATTAATAAACTTTATTTTTTTAGAGCAATTTTAGGTTCAGGGCAAAATTACAAGGAAGGTACAGAGAGTTCCCATATACCCCCTGTCCTCACACACACACAACCTCCTGCACTATCAGGACATCTTGTACCACAGTGGTACATTTGTTACAGTTGATGAATCTACATGGACACGTCATTATTACCTAAAGTTCATTGTTTACATTGGCATTCACTCTTGGTGTTATACATTCTACAGATCTGGACAAGTGTATAATGACTTATATCCACTATTATATTATGATACAATATAGTTTCATTGCCCTAAAAATCCTCTGTATTCTGCCTATTCATTTCTCCCTCCCTCCATCCCCTGGAAACCACTGGTCTTTCTACTGTCTCCATAGTTTTACCTTTTTCAATATGCCATATAGTTGGAATCATACAGTATGTAGCCTTTTCAGGTTATTTTCTTTCACTTAGTAATGTGCATTTAAGTTTCCTCCATGTCTTTTCATGGCCTGATAGCTCATTTCCTTTTAGTGCTGAATAATATTCCATTGTCTGGATGTACCCTAGTTTATTTATCCATTCACCTACTAAAAAAATTCTTGGTTGCTTCTAAGTTTTGGCAATTATGAATAAAGCTATTATAAACATCTGTGTGCAGTTTATTGTGTAGACACAGATTTTCAACTCCTTTGAATACCAAGGAGTACAATTGCTGAATCGTATGGTAAGAGTACTGTAGTCCCCACTTATCCAAGTTTTGCTTTCTGCAGCTTCAGTTACTCAAGGTCAACCATGGTCTGAAAATATTAAATGGAAAATTCCAGACATAAACAAGTCATAAGTTTTAAATTGTGTACTGTTCTCACGTGATGAAATCTTGCACCACCTCACTCCATCCTGCCCAGGACATGAATCATCCCTTTGTCCAGCATATCCATGCTGTATACACTACCTGCCAGTTAGTCACTTAGTAGCCATCTAGGTTGTCAGATCAAAAAAACAGTATATATAGGGTTCAGTACTATCTGAGATTTCAAGCATCCACTGGAGGTCTTGGAATGTATGCCCCTCAGATAAACGGGGACTACTGTATGTTTAGTTTTGTAAGAAACTGACAAACTATCTTCCAAAATGGCTGTACCACTTTTATTCCCACCAGCAATGAATGAGAGTTTCTGTTGCTCCACATCCTTGCCAGAATTTGGTGTTGTCAGTGTTCTGGATTTTGGCCATTTTAATAGATGTGTAGTGCTATCTCATTGTTGTTTTAACTTGCAATTCGCTAATGACATATGATGTTGATCATATATTCATATGTTTATTTGCCACCTGTACATCTTCTTTGGTGAGGCATCTGTTCAGAGTTCAGATCTTTTGTCCATTTTTAAATCAGGTTGGTTGTTTTCTCATTGCTGAGTTTTGAGAGTTGTTTGTATATTTCGGATAATAGTCCTTTATCTGATACGTCTATTGCAAATATTTTCTCACTATCTGTGGCTTAACTTATCATTGTCTTGACAGTGTCTTTTGCAGAATAGAAGTTTTTAACACATTAACTGCCATGTGAGTTGTATTTAACTCATGCTAGTTTTGAGCCCAGGGCCTCGTGAAGCATATGTAACTTACATATCTCTTCACCTTGGGAGCCGTGAGAACTGTTTTCAAGTGGCATATAACTCATACACAGAAAACAATAAAAAATAACAATTTTCATTAAATTAGTAAGGATCATTTTGTTTTCGAAGTTTTTATTCTATTTTTGTAATAAAACACCATGGCCCCAAGGAAATTTTTTTTTCTAGTGTGGCAGTCAATGTGTTAATTCTAAAAAAGTCCGGCTTACCAATCCTCTCTTTTAAGACTCATACCTTTGGTGTTATAACTAAAAAGTCATCACCACATCCAAGGTCATGTAGATTTTCTCCTGTGTTATTTTCCAGGAGTTTTGTAGTTTTGTATTTTACATTTAGGTCTATGATCCATTTTGAGTTAATCTTTGTAAAAGATGTAAGAAGATCTGTATCTAGATTCATATTTTTGCATGTGGACGTCCAGTTGTTCCAGCACCATTTGTTGAAAAGACTATCTTCTCTTTACTGTATTGCCTTTGCTCCTTTGTCAAAGATCAGTTGACTATATTTACATGGATCTATTTCTGGGCTCTCTATTCTTTTATATTGATCTAGTTGTCTATTTTTTGCCAATACCACACTGTCTTTATTACTGTAGTTTTATAGTAAGTCTTGAAGTTGGGTAGTGTCAGTCCACCAACTTTGTTCTTCTACAATATTGTGTTGGCTATTCTGTGTCTTTTGACCCTCCATATGAACTGTAGAATCAGTTTTTTGATATCCACAAAATAACTTGCTGGAATTTTAATTGAGGTTGCATTGGATTTGTAGATCAAGTTGGAAAAAACTGACATCTTGAGACTATTGAATCTTCCCATCTGTGAAAATGGAATATATTTCCATTTATTTAGTCCTTTGATTTCTTTCATCAGAGTTTTTTAGTTTTCCTCTTGGAGAGCTTGTTCATTGCTGATATATAGGAAAGTGATTGACTTTTCTTTATTAACCTTGTATCCTGCAACTTTGCTATCTTCACTTATTAGTGAGTTTTTTTTTAATCGATTCTTTGGAATTTTCTACATAGACAATCGTGTCATCTTGAACAAAGAGAGCTTTATTTCTTCCTTCCCAATCCGCATACCTTTTTTTTCCCTTTTCTTGTTTTATCACATTAGGTAAAATTTCCAGTATGATGTTGAAAAAGAGTGAGGAAAGAGGACATCCTTGCCTTGTTTCTGAGCTTAGATGGAATGTTTCAAGTTTCTTAGCATTAAGTATGATGTTACTATAGGTTTTTAAAATAGACATTCTTTATCAAGCTGAGGAAGTTCCCCTTTATTCCTAGTTTGCTGAGTTTTTATCACGAATCAGTGTTGGATTTTGTCAAATTCTTTTTCTGCATATGCTGATAAAATCATATAAAATTTCCCTTTTAGTCTGTTGATGTGATGGATTACATTAATTGGTTTTCGAATGTTGAACCTGCCTTGAATACTTGGCATAAATCTCACTTGGTCATGGTGTAGAGTTCTTTTTATTTATTGTTGGTGGATGCAATTGCTAATATTTTGTTGAGGATTTTTGAATCTATATTCATAAGAGATATTGGTCTGTAGTTTTCTTTTCTAGTAATGTATTTGTCTGGTTTTGGTTTTAGGGTAATGCTAGCCTCATAGTATTAATATTTATTCCCTTGGCTTCTAACTTCTGGAGAGGTTGTAGAGGTTGATATAATTTCTTCCTTAAATGTTTGGTCAAATTCAGCAGTGAACTTCTTGTGGGCTTGGTGCTTTCTGTTTTGGAAGGTTATTAATTATTTCAATTTCTTTAATAAATATAGTCCTATTCAGGGTATCTATTTCTTATTATGTGAGTTTTGGCAGATTGTGACTTTCAAGGAATTGATCTGTTTCATCTAGGTTATCAAATTTGTGGGAATAAAATTATTTATAGTATTCCTTTATTATCGTTTTAATGTCATAGGATCTGTAACAATGTCCCCTCTTTCATTTCTGATAATTTGTGTCTTCTCTCTTTTTTTCTTAATTAGCTTGTCTAGAGACTTATTGAATTTATTGATCTTTGCAAAGAATCAGCTTTTGGTTTCATTGATTTTTTTTCCTATCTATTTCCTGTTTTCAATTTCATTGATTTCTGCTCTGATTTTTATTATTTCTTTTCTTCTACTTAGGATTGGATTTGCTCTTCTTTTTCTAGTTTCCTTATATGGAAGCTTAGGTGATTGATTTTAGACCTTTCTTCTTTTCTAATGTATGCATTCAAGCTATAAATTTCCCTCTAAGCACTACTTTTGCTGCATCCCACAAGTTGCAATAAGTTGTATTTTAATTTTCATTTAGTTCAAAATATTTTAAAATTTCTCTTGAGATTTCTTCTTTGGCCCATGTGTTATTTAGAGGTGTGTTGTTTAATTTCTATATATATAGGGGAATTCCAGCTATCCTTCTGTTATTGATTACTGGTTTAATTCCATTGTGGTCTGAGAGCAGACATTGCATGATTTCTATTCTTTTGAATTTGTTAAGGTGTGTGTTATGTCCTAGAATGTTATCTGTCTTGGTGAATGTTCCATGTGAGCTTGAGAAAAATGTGTAATCTGCCGTTGTTGGATGAATTAGCTCATATATGTCAATAATATCCAGTTGATTGATAGTGCTGTTGAGTTCAGTGGTTTCCTTACTGATTTTCTTCCTGCTAAGTCTGCCCGTGTCTGTTAGAGGGGTGTTGGAGTCTTGGACTAGAGTAGGAGATTCATCTATTTCTCCTTGTATTTCTGTCAGTTTTGCCTCATATATTTTGACACTGTTGTTAGTTAGGTGCATACACATTAAGGATTGTTTTATCTTCTTGAAGTATTGACCCCCTTTATTATTATTAGGTAATACCCCTCTTTATCTGTGATAATTTTCTTTGCTCTGAGGTCTGCTCTGTCTGAAATTAACATAGCTAGTCTTGTTTTCTTTTTATTAGTGTTAGCATGGTATATCTTTCTTCATCCTTTTACTTTTAATGTATATGTGTCTTTATAGTTAAAATGGGCTTCTTCTAGACAACCTATAGTTGTGTTTTGTTTTATAATCCATTCTGACAATCTCTCTTTTAATTGGTATGTTTAAACCATCGACATTTAAAGTGATTATTGATTTAACTGCATTCATATGTACCATATTTGTTACTTTGTTACATTTGTTATTTTTTAAAATTTATTGCCCTTATTCTTTGTTCCTATTTTTGTCTTCAACACATTTTCTGCCCTTTGTGGCTTTAACTGAACATTTTATATGATTCCATTTTTTCTCTTTTTTTAACATCTCAATTAAGCTTTTTATTTTTGCTTTCTTAATGGTTTCTCTAGAGTTTGCAATATACATTTACAGCTAATCCAAGTCCACTTTCAAATCACACTGTACCCCTTCATGGGTGGTGCAAGTATCTTGTAATAAAATATTCCTAATTCCTACCTCTTCTTTTATCATTGCTATCATTCATTTCATATCTATCTATATAAAATACATAAGTATATAATATACATGTATATTATATATATGTATGTATGGGTCAGACTGGAAACTAGAGGTCCTCTTTTGCTTTTATTAAGACTTTTACCACATAATTATTTCTAAATATTACACAATTTTGCCTGTTTTGAACTTTATATAAATGGAAACCTGCATAAATACATACTTCTTTTGCTCAACATTTCATTTGTGGGTTACATCCATTAGTTTGATGCTTCTCAAATACTGATGTGCACATGAAGCCCCTGGAAATCTTGTTAAAATGCAGATTGTGATTCTGGGATGGGCCCTGAGATTCTGCCTTTCTCACAGGCTCCCACGTGATGCTATTCTTCTACAGATAGTTCTTGAACTAATAAGACTGTAGTTCATTCCATTTTCAACTGCTTAATATGCTCTAAATACCTCAGATAATTTACTGTATACATTTTCACCTGGGGGAGGAAGGAAGTGGGACACTGTCCTTTAGTTGTTTGCCAAGTATTTTTTACCAGAATTGGGAGCTAGGAGGAAACAAATTATTTCATATTAAAATGGACATTGTCATCAGTATACTAAATTGGAGGTTTGGATAAAATATGAGCAATATAGCCCTGAAACATTTCTCACATTGTCTTTTTAGTTGTAAGCAAGGTTTTGCCAGCATTATTCTGTACGGGTCATTTTGAGGTAAGGCAAAATTAAAAAGGATGAATCAATATGTTTGTGTGTTTGTGTGTGTGTGTGTGTGTGTGTGTATGTGTGTATGTGTGTGTGTACTCACATATGTATGGGAGTTACAGACAAGATATAAAGCTTTCTATTAGGGGTTTTGACAGGAAATATTAGCTGCTGGTTTTTTGTTTTGATTTTTATTTTACTATTCAGGGCTTGGAAGACAACCTCCTTGTATTGCAACACCTTTCCTACAGTGGCAAAGTGATTTGGTTATCCTGAAAACCTGGGGGACCACGGAAATAATATTATCATTGCAAGTTGACTTTTAGAGTCTCTTAAGGAAATTACTTTGCATACATCAAACCTTAATTCAGCATTTATTGAACACCTTTGGTGTGTAAGAAATATGTGTGCTAGCTTTTTAAAATTAATATAAATTTATGGGGTGCAAGTACAATTTTGTTACATTCATAGTGGTCAAGTCAGGGCTTTTAGGGTATCTATCACCTGAATAATGTACATTGTACCCACTGTGTGTGCTAGCTTTACCCTTTGTGAATTAGAGCCATGAATACTTTTCACCAATGTCATTGGGCATAATGAAGTGAGAATCAAAGTGCCACAGGGCTGGGGTAATCACAGCTCTTAAAAATGCTTAATAGTTGCTTTGCTTTCTCCATTATTATGTGGCAATAATTGGCATAGTTATTTTCAAGCTCATTCAAATACTGATGATGAATTTCTGATAGCACTTATCTTCTTAAAAGGCTTGGCAATTAAATGGACTAGAATTGAAATAACAATTGGAACTCTTAGGCACATTTTTCACTGCCTCGAAATTTAGAACCCAGGATTTCTTTAGGAAAATGTGTTATATTTTTAATCCCTGACTTGGAGTAAGATCCCTGTGTTCTATTTCTTCCCTTCTTTCAAAACTTTGTCTTAGAAGATGTATGTTGTTTTCTGCAGTCCTTGTTAACCAAATGTCTCTTTTTTCAGTGACAAAGCCTTGTTATGCAAAGCATTTTATGTTCTGTGAATCTCCTCCAATCTGCTTCCAGTGTGCCTGTTCTTTGTGGTTTGGTTTCTAATGTTATGCATTCCAATTGTAAAAAAAAAATCTATATGCATAACTTGCCACAGTAATCCTTTCTGACATGTTTGCTTCAGGGAGAAAGCAGGAAAAATCAGAAACATAAGCCCAGTTTTAAAATTTGCCGTCACTGCAAAAAAAAAAATAGTTAAAGGAATATAAACCAAGTTTCTTTTCCTGTGTTAGTATTACTTATGGGACCAGAATACTTATTTTGGCAAGGATGTATTTACTTTCCTATGTAATTTTATCCTGCTTCAGTATCTCACTCATTTTTCCCCTTAGATTTATCAAGAAAATATTATTATTGATGTAAAAAAACCCAAATTTCTTTCTTTAGGTTCATAAGCAGTCAATCTGAAAATACAGATGTTTTTGTTGCATTAAATAAGAACTATAGTATAAAAATAAATGTGTTCTTTGAATGTGTAACTTTCTTTACCTTCAAATGCAAATGGTAGATATTGATATTATTTTTAGTGTTTTCTTTATATTTTATTCTCTAAACTATGAATGTTTACCCAGTTTATAGAATTGACCTTTGCAAAGTTTTGAATAGTTCCTTCCTACTGCTATTTTCCTAGTTCAGGGTGCATTACTTCTTTCCTAACACTGTAGTCATATCCTTTTAAACTGTTCTCCTCAGTCATTTATTGCCTGTCCTTAACCCAAATCTGCCTATCCACAGGCACTGAAAGCTTCCAACCTGCAGGTACCACCCTTCACAGTGCTCCTAGAAAGCCCCATATCCACCCCTACAGACCAAACTGTTCACTCTCTCAAAGGTTGTATGTACCTAACCTTTATTTTTCTGTTTCAGTTCCTCATTTGAATTTCAGTTCTTCACCTTTTAACTGGGGCTAGTTCTTTGCCACAATCTCAGCCTCATTAACCAGGTGTCAGAGCATCCATATTGTCTTTTTCTACTTGGTTTCTGCCTGGTTCCCACCACCAGGAATCAGGATGCTGAATATCCCTAGAATCCTTGCCATTAGAGTGGGTGGACCCTAGTGTACTTCAGCTGAGCTGAAAAAAGGAAAAGGATATTAGAGCCCTTAGCAGACCAGGAAGGGGCCTGGGGCAAATCCTGTGTAGAATGGGACTTCGTTTTTTTTCCTTTGGGACCCAAACCAACTCTTGATGCTCTGTCCTTCACAGGAGTTAATTATTCAGAAGATTGCCCAAATTATTTTTTCTTCTCATCTCTCGAGCAACTCCTGGACATATAGATTATCTTCCTTAATAACAACAACAACAACAATAATAACAACCCTCTGTGTTGTACCAGATATTTTTTATTGTTTTTTTATTACTCTGTAGGGTATATGACATTTATTGCCACTTTATAGTGAGGACACTGAAGTTCAAAGAGTTTAAGTGCCCGGGGTCACTTTGGGGGTACATGGTGGAACTGGAATTCAAATCAGATTTCTGTGACACTAAAGCTTGGAGGTTTTTTCAGAAGGCTCCATTGCATGAAGCATGCTTTTGGGCTGTCTCTTCCCAATCTCAGTTCCACACAGTAAACACACAATAATACTCAGTGTTTAGGAAGAGAAAATGTATATTGAGCACTTGTTATACAGGCATGTCAAGCATCTAGCATTATGGTCTAGCATGGATTAGTGCTTAATGAACGTTACATGAAGGAATGAGAGAATACTTTGTGAATGAGTTAGAAAGGATAACCTCCCTGTGCTTAACACAGTGGCATACATATGGTAGATGCTGAAAAATATTTGTTGAATTTGAGGACTGAAACTCTGATCTTTTTCTTTTGCCCACATTCTTTTCTAAAGGGGCCTAGTGAGTCACACCTACAAATGATAAAATCTCACTAAACAGGTTTTGTTAACCAAATATAGTGCAGGTTTACTTCCCAACCTGATTCTGGTATAGCATTAGCATCATCCAAAAGATAGAAGACTGCCCCACCCTTGTCTTAACCCAAGCATCCTAGCAGATCCTTATCTTAACAAAGATCCTCCTGTCTGGACCTCCCAGAGTACTCAGACCTTTTATCTTAACTTAATCATTTCCTTTCTGTTCTTTTAGATAAAGCCTAACTCTTTCAGCCAATTGTCAACTAAAGAATCCCTAAACCCACCTATGACTTGTAAGCCCGCCCCCTTGAAGATGGCCCATCTTTTCGGGCCAAGCCAACGTATGCCTTCCATGTACTGATTTATGACTTTACCTGTAACCCCTATCTCCCTAAAATGTATAAAACCAAACTGTAACCCAACCCCAGCGAGTCCACTTGCTCAAGGCTTCTTGGGTGTGGCTCTGGGTCATGGTCCTCAAATTTGGCTCGGAATAAACCTCTTTAAAATTACTTTACAGAGTTCGGCTTCTTTTGCATTGACAAGATTGGTGCCCAATGGGGGGCTCAGAGAAGACTCAGGACCCCAGAAGGAGTAGCCTGAACTCAGTGCTAGGTGCCGGCCCTTTTGGGTCCCCAGACTCCGAGCTTCTCCTTTGGTGGAACTGGTAGGTCCTCCTGAGCTCCAGACCACGTGTTTTTGGTTGATGGTCCTGGGTTTACTCTGAGCTGGTTCTTTTCCTAGGAAGTTGTTGTTTGGGATCCTAATTTGATTTGGAAGTGCACTCTAAAGGGCTTTCTCTGTTGCCTTTTTCCTCTCAAAATTAACCTCAGTTGGCTTATCCGTGTATTTGCACAAGGAACCAAACTGTCTTTGGCATAGATAAATGAGAGACTGAGTTTCTCAGCTCTGAAGACAAGGGGTGATCTACTCCTCCCAACTGGAAGGCATCCCTGCGTGACCGGGGTCCTGAGTGGGAGTTGCCTGGGGTGATTCCCCGAGGCACGAGTGGCCCTATAGGGAATCCCCTAACAAATTAATTAAAAGAAGGCTCATTCAGGCAACGCATATGAGAGCTGATCACTTGGCGTTTTGAGCCTTCTCGGAGGTGCTAGACCCCTGAAGAGAGAAACTGAGACACATAAGAGGGTGAGACCGACTTAGTGGTGAAACACTGAGGAGCCAAACCTACAATCAGCACGCGCTGATCCACGGCACTAAACCCTAGACTGCAGTTGGTTTTCTTCTTCTAAAAAGAGAAGAAAAATGGGAAACAAGTCCTCTAAAAATGAGGAAAGGCAAGAAGAGCGGCCTGCTTCAGGCATCCCAGTTGGTTTATGGCGCCTCTGCTTGCAAGTATTTGTGTAAATGGAAAGGTGCAAAGGCATGCCGGGTTTCTAGGGCTCCAGCTGGTTATAGCCAATTCTTGTGCACAAGTTTTTACTAGAGGGCAAATTACATCAAGGAAAATTCAAAGCTCAAATGGTCGACCCACCCCTATAGAGTTAAAATGTCTCTCAAGCTATTTTTCTCTTTTCTTTTTTGGCTACTCTAAAACCTGCTAACTTTTTTCTATTGATGTTGAGATAGCTCATTATTTGTGGTATTTGCAATTGAAAGGCTACCTGGAGATCCTACAGCCAGTTCTAGCTAAGATGTAAACATTGAAAAGTCATTTTGAACTGAAGAAAAAAAGGGGTAAAATGGCTTTTAAAAATCAAACTGCCAATGGAAACTGCTTTACCCAAAACTTTGATCCATAGGTGTAATTCGTTTACCTATCAGGGCAACTAAAGGTTTGCCACGTGAACAAATTCCAGTTTTGTCAGAAGAAATTTGGATCCGATTGTCTTTTACAAACTGGTGAGTTGTTATTATTACATGGCTAGAGTTCTAGACTAAAATCTATTGGGACTTCATGTGTGTGAGTATGTGTGACTGTATATGTTTAGATATGTTTTGTGTATGTCCATGTATTATATGTTTGTGCCTACATGGTTCTGGACTGGCTTATAAATAAGGGAGTGCTTATAAACTAAACAAACCCAAATGGTTCACGTGAATTTAGATATCTTTGGTTAATAAACTGGGTTACTACTTAAAAAAAAAAGTAGTGTTATTAGTAAAGTAATAGTAAAAGTGTTTTCAAATTGTCAGCATACATTTGTTTTTGCCTGAGTTTTAATGGACATTTTTATGTTCTTAAGGAGTCAGGGTTTTGATACAGAGGTTATAAAACTATAAACTCAGCCAAAGGCAAAATGATCTGTGTTTGTATGATCTTTGATAAGTAAGGTAAATTTAATATTTGGTCTAATGATAATAGCTAAACCTCCTGAGTTATCAAAAAAAAAAAATACCTATGTGTTTAACTTTAAGGTAAAAATGTAGACGTACCTAAAGAAAAAAAGTGTCAGCAAGTTGGAATAAATAAAACACCAAGTAGATAGAGCACAAAACCAGAAACTTACGGTCAAAGGCTTATGAAAATATTTTGGTTTTGATCTTTTAATCCTAGTTACAGATAGTTTTTCCACTGATTTCAATGTCTGTGGAAAGCTACATATAAAATGTGTTTCTAACTCACTTTTTGTATCCTCTGATATTAACAGTACTGTTAGGGATTCAAAGCTGTCCTAGAAGTTGTAGTTATAAGAGCTTAAATTGGAAGCTTTAGTTTTCCCTTGCTCTTATCCATTTTTGATTTGCTAGCCAGTTATGTGTGCATCATGTTGCTATAACAAAGTTTTTGCCTAGGAAGAAAATCCTAAAGTGTTAATTTTTGAGTAATAATTTATTTTAAGATAAAAAGCAAATGATTGTTGAAATCCAAAGAAAATCTCAAAAGTCTTGAATTAAACTCTTTAGAAATATTACATGTACTCAAGTTTACACCCAAGTTGAAAAATGTTTTGAGACTATTTAGATTGTCTTTAAACAGCTTAATCTTGATCCTCATGTTAAAAACGTGTTACAACTTTGTGTCATTGTTTGAGGTGTTAAGGATTGGTGCTGAAGGGTTTTTTCAGTCTAAAGTCAAGTAATATCATGCTGATGGGGTTCAGAAAACTGCCGTAAAATGAAGGCCTCAGAAGCAAAAGTTCTCTGACCTTGCCTTGTTCTCCTACCTCTTAGTTCCATTCTTCCCTGAAGCTAACCGGGAAAATCAAAATCCCTCTTCCCCAAGGCAGATCATAAAGGCCAGAACCCCTTTTTCTGAAAGATAGCCATAAAAACTAAAATTATTCTATGTAAAAATTGGCCATAAAGTAATTATCTGACCTACTTTGTTTACCTGTAAAACCCCCATTCCAGGAAGGGCTTTGCCCTACACCCAGAAGGAAGGAATGCACACTCAGAGGCCAAACAGAATCTAGACAGAGAGGCCTTGCTGGGTTCCCCACTCACCCCTTTTTGTCCAATCATATTTCTACATGGCTGTCCATAGTTTAAACATAAAAATGGACAATTTCCCTTGCATCTTTGAGTGCTCATTCTGAAGGCATCCATGTATAAGTTTTTAATTTTTTCTCCTATTAATCTTCATGTCAGTAAATTTTCAGCAAATCTTTATGGGAACAGTGGCCTTTGCTCCCTACAGTTTGACTAAACTTTGGGGGCCAGGGACACTTTGATCCCTCCGATGTCAATAGATTTTGTTTTGGGATGTGATGTTTTGGAAGGATCTAATTAATGAACACTTTTAAACAGGATATATTCTAAAATGTCTACTATATTTATAAAATTTAGAAATGTTATATTGTTTAAAATAACAACTCTTATTAAAATACTTTTTTTGCTTGTTTCTTTCTTGGTTAAGATTTATGAGTTTAAAAACAATAATTAAAACTATATCTTGATCCCTGTTCTGTGTTATATCTAATTTACAGAGTGTAATAATGGTTAACAGAAAAATAACTTAGTGATATTTGGAATCTAAGTGAACTGCTAAGATAAATAAATTAGGTAAGTCAGGTAAATATAAATGGGTTAAATACAAATGAAATTTTCATATTATTTAGAATCTTGAGTCATGTTGTGTTAGAAGGATGATCATGAAATGACTGAGTCATTTATGAAATGCTAAAACATTTTGAGCATAAGTTTAAGTTTATATACCTTTATCTTATTTTTGTATTTAAAAATAGTGATAAAATTGGGGACTGATGGCAGTTCAAGGTTGCTTTGACTTTCTGGATTTTTATAAGAGTTGACATTATGATTAATGTATGTAATTGAGATGGCTGGGTAGGGGGGAGACAATTCTATATGAAAAATAAGATTAATAGTTTTGTTGAAAGTAATGGTTTCATCTAATTTGTTAGTTTTGAAACTATTTTAGATTAGAAGGGTAAGTGATTAAAATTAAATGGATATGAAAGGTTTATAAAGGTAAATAAAAGATATATAAAGGTTATAAAAATCTTACAGTCAAATTGGTTAAAATTAGATGGATCTGTTTATAAGATTTTATTAAAATTAACTTTATCAGTAATATGATAATACAATGAAAAAATTGGTTTATTCTTTTGAACTAGATTTTCATATGACATTAATAAGAAAAGCAAGATTTTAAGAATAACAAAGGATTTGTTCACATTTTGAATGAACTGCAAAAAGGGGGAGAAGAAGAGAGAAAGACAGATTCAACTGGCCTCCTAATTTACATTTCAGTTTGTCTATGATTGTTTGGGAAACTGAGTCTCCTCTATCAAAGGATAAGATTTTTGTTTTTAAAATGTTTGAATTATCAGTTTGGCTAAGTAAATGTCTATAGTTTTATAGTAACCTACAATCTTGTTTCATGACAACACTGGACAATTTATGACTTTCTGCTTTTAAGCTTTCACTAAAATTTAAAGTTACTAAGAATAAGAATTCTAGTCAATGCATGTGATTCTATACATAAAGTGCACTAAAGAATAAGATATGTTTTTAATAAAATTATAAAAGAAGCATAAAATGCGTTCTTATTAAATATACATGTAATCTTGTCTAATTATTTAAAGGTTGAATCAAAATATGGATTTAAGGAAATAAAAACAAAATAGAAAGTAACTTGTGAGTAAGAGAAAGAGATGTAAAAAGACAATGAGTGTGGAAATATATTTTTGGTAAGAAAGGTTAAACAGAAAGGAGATTAATATTGTAAAGAAAGGATCTTGTCTGGAATTTTTGTCCTAAAATGACTGGTTATTTAGGAAATGGGAAAGTTAGGACAAAACAAAGTTTTTAGATATGTTTTATAGATGGTCCGTGAAAGTTGGGATAAAGTTTATAAAGGGAATTTATGAAAGAATTTTGTATTTGATCCTGTTGCTATAATTAAAAAGATAAATTTTAGTTAAAACAAACTTTTCTTGAGATATTAATTTGCTCTTAATGACATTACATAATGTATTCATTTGGATTCTATAATCTGTTTTTTTTTTAATTAGCTTTTGACTAACTAAAAAAACTAAACATTAAGGGTTAAGGTTTACACCCATATCTTCCTTTATCGCCTTTAGAATCTTTTGATGACTGTCTTGCTTAAATAAATGACCATTATTTTATAGTGGCTTGTGATTCTATTTGAACAAATGTTTCTAGCCTTTGATATTTGACAGACTTTCTAAAACCCAAATGCTAAATCCAGCCTTTTGCTCTCAAACCAACTCTTTATATATTAGGGCCACTGAAAGTCTAAGAGAGACATAGTTAGGCTTATTTGGCGTGTTAAAACTGTGCAGGAAACATTGTCAAATATGAAATGTGTTTAACCTTTGTTGTATTATATTTGTATAAACATGTTATTGATATATGTTCCAATATTATAAAATATTGATATGTCTTGCTGTATGTTATATTATGTTAAATTGCCATATATCACAAAAATAACCAACCTTATTTGACAGTTGTCTCTTTAACCATGGCTAGTCTAAGTTTTTATTTTACTTTGATTCATCTCAGAAAGTATTTTTTTTTTTTGACTGGCTAAGTCCAAAGTTTACTTCTTCAAGGAAAGTCATGGAAGGGACCAAGTTCTCTTGAATACAGATTTCTGATAACTTTGGAGATTATATGCCATTGGACTAAAACAGAACAAACTTCCAGGACTTTAATTAGAAAACTGATATGTCCATGAGTATCACTAACTCAACCTCATGAGACTGAACTAAATTTTATGACTTGTTATTTAAAACATTACTGATTCTCTTGCTTTGTTTTCCAGAGTCCTGGCAAGTTGTAAGTAAATAACAATTTTACCTGATATCTCCAGGAATTTAAACTATTGAATCCTGTTGGGCCCAGGCCCAACCTGTTATTCACTGCCAGTTCCCTGTTCAAACATCCTCCCTCTAGGCCCAGGGACTATTGAAGAAGAGGGGGCGTGTGAGATTGTAAGGGCCGATTAGGAGGGATGGAATTAGTTTAGACCCTCCAGATCAAGGAGGGGCACACAGAAGCCTAAACAAATACTAACTGAAAAAAAAAATTGTCTTTTCAGGCCACGTGGTACAGATATCCATCCCAACCATAAAAAAATTTTCCTGCTTCCCATAGACTTAGAACTTCCTGAGTATAATTGTTCTTGGTTATGTGGTTTGTACAAAAGGAGATATGACAAGTGGCTAATTTATCAGCCACCTCAGCACAAATTACTAAAGAGACTAAAATATTGTGATATAACAAAAGTCTCTAAATTCCTAAGTTTGAATGGTTAACAATGCTTATGTTTGCTACAAGCCTGCAACTAAACCCAAGAATATAATAGCTCAACACTTACAGATGAATTAATTTTATAGCTTTGCCTTTGACACTTTGGTTTTTGCTCTTATGTTACCCAGAAGGTTTTTTTTTGTTTGTTTGTTTTGTTTTTTTTCTTTTTTTTTTTTCTGAAGATCTATTCTACCAACCCAGAAGGTTTTTAAGGGTTAATGAGTGCCTGTCTACCTCCAATCCCTCTGGCCTAAAACACCTACTACTGTATTATCATTATATATTTCCTATAAATGCTATACCAGATATGGGAAAAGGAGAAAAACCCAATCAAAGACCCAGACCGTAATAACAGAATAGATCTGGTCCAGGATTTTTTTCAGACTAAACCTTAGGCCTGACTCTCTATGGCCTTTTTTATAATTTGCTATTAAATCAGGTCAACTCATGTCCTTCCCCTAAGATATAACGACGCCAATTTTGAAACCATTGTCACCAATGCTGGGTAACCAAATAGACAACTCTAGGAATGAGCCTTCCTAGCACTGTGGGACCAGATGGACAACTCTAGGAATGAGCCTTCCAAGCTCTGTGGGACCTCCTGCTGGTTGACCTGCACATGCATTCCATGGAATGATCTTTGGCCAACAGGGGGAACTGAAGACTGAACTCTGATCTTTTTCTTTTGCCCAAATTCCTTTCTAAAGGGGCCTAGTGAGTCACACCTACAAATGATAAAATCTCACTAAACAGGTTTTGTTAACCAAATATAGTGCAGGTTTACTTCTCAACCTGATTCTGGTATAGCATTAGCATCATCCAAAAGATAGAAGACTGCCCCACCCTCGTCTTAACTCAAGCATCCTGGCAGATCCTTATCTTAAGAAAGATCCTCCTGTCTGGACCTCCTAGAGTGCTCAGACCTTTTGTCTTAACTTAAGCATTTCCTTTCTGTTCTTTTAGATAAAGCCTAACTCTTTCAGCCAATTGTCAACTAAAGAATCCCTAAACCCACCTATGACTTGTAAGCCCCCCCCAACTTTGAGATGGCCCATCTTTTCGGGCCAAGCCAATGTATGCCTTCCATGTATTGATTTATGACTTTACCTGTAACCCCTATCTCCCTAAACTGTATAAAACCAAACTGTAACCCAACCCCAGTGAGTCCACTTGCTCAAAGCTTCTTGGGTGTGGCTCTGGGTCATGGTCCTCAAATTTGGCTCAGAATAAACCTCTTTAAAATTATTTTACAGAGTTCGGCTTCTTTCCATTGATGAAATGATGAGATTATCTACTCAAATATTGTTGAATTAATGATGTTATCTACTATACCTATCCATTAAAACAGATGATGATGAATATAAGTATTTGAGTCATAGATCCAGTCTTCTGGTGAGGAAAAAGATTGGTTTTAATGGATGCTTTTCCCTTTGGATTCCTCAAAATGTACTTGATATCATATCAGATGATAAATTTTACCTCCAAAAGAAGGCTATCACTTACCTGCTTCATCTTACTTGACCTCTCACTCATTCACTCCCTAAAACTGCTTCCTTGATTTCTGCCCTTTTCCTAGATAATGTCATTCCTTCCAGCCTCATTCTGCACACTGAAAATTCTCACATTGATATCTAGTCAGAATTTTTCCTTGAAGATCCAGGGACATATATGTGATTGCCTACCTTAAACTAAAGTGTCTAAAACAGAACTTCTGTCCCTGCCTACTACTCCACCAACATAGCTGCTTTTTCTCCTTTGTTTCCCATATTGTTAAACGGGAAGGAGGTTCTTTATTCAGGATGAAGACCTCTGGGTAAGAAGCAGTCTGGGTATAAGCAGGAATGTGACCACATGGGGCTCCCTTTGCCACCCCTTTGGAGAAATCACAGTCCTGGTCCTAGAGTTAAGGCCCCCAAATTAAGAGACTAACGGTAGTCTGCATCACCCTGTCCAAAGAAGTTTCTGCCTTCTGGTGCTTTTCTGTGCCAGTTAACCATCAACTCTTCCTTGCTGATACAAGTAGGGATGGTAAGAGAGTGATCCTTCTTTCTCCTCACCTCCTTTTCTTGAGCATGTGTGAGAGAATGCACTCTGATTATCATTTATACAGCTCTCATCCCAAACTTTTATTTAAAATGCGGGTTTTGGGATTAAAGTCATCCACTTTTCATCTAACATTTAATTGACCGCAATAATCATGTGACTTAGTAGATTACTTTGAGAGTTTATACTGCATTGTAGGTTTAGCACACATATTCCAGTGTCTATCTGTAGCCCATGATTAGTGAAGACAATTATATTCTCTCAAATTTTCATTGCAGTTTCACATCCACAGCACTCTCTCAAGGTTTGTGTGGATTTTTTCCCCATTGTCCATTTCTTTCCTAGATGAATAATAGGCCATAAGTTGTTTTGTGAGTTCTTTTTCCTGTTACTTCCAGTCTTCACAGAGGGTCTGCCCAGTGACACTATACAGAAAACTCTCACCTCCTTCTCTGGGTCTATTCATGGTTTATCTTACTTGTGCTATAGTTACTGGACTTCAACTGATGGTATTATGTTTTTTCCTGTTACATTACTACAATGGCACATGGTTTTGCTTCTCTTTTTTTCCTTCATCACACACTGGGTGGGACTGATTTGCATAAAACAGTGTATGAATTGTCTCCAAACAGCCTTAATGTCAGACCTTAAAGGTCGGATGTTGTCTCTCTATCATGTTGGCAAAGAAATCTGAAGTGTTCCCTTACTACATTTAGTCAGATTAAATAGAACTTTATATGAGGCATTGCATTATTTTTATTCCAAAAATGTGTAACATAGCTCCGTATGTAGTATTAATGGAAACTATAAATTCTATTAAGATGGCCAAAAGTTGATGAGATTCTAGCCTCCTTTTTGGTATAGGCAAGTCTTGGTTGCTATATGATCATCCATTGTCTGTCTGTCCATATCTGTATTTTAAAAAATGTGATTCAAACTCATTTTGTTGGAGGTTCCCTAGCCAGCCAGGGCTAAGGCAGAAGGTCTCAGAGAGCTCTGACTTGGGCTTGTTTTACAGCCTCAGGTTCTAGCACTGTCTTAGGTAGATATTTCTGATTATAGTACACTATAGACTTTGATTTGACCTTACTCTGTTTGACCAGAAGCAACAGCATTAATTCCAGGGAGTATTAGCAGACCTTAAGAGTATCCTGGGAGACCACGTGCATGTGGTTAGGGAAGTCAGATAGGTGGTACCAGTGCTTCCTTCACTGTGCATAGCACATAACTCCCACAAATATGCCCGCTGCTTCAAGGGTGTCTGTATTTGGAGTGGTTAATTGCATTAGCCTTTACAGGTAGGTTGACAGAGGATATTCTATTAAAAACTTAATGCTTACTCTATTCTGCTATCACTTTCTTTTAACTCAGGTCCTAGCTGAAACACTTAGTTTCCCCTCTTAGTAAGTGCTTCAAAAATCTTGGAATTGAATATCATTCTGGTATTTCTGGTTCACAGAGAAGCAGATAAATTCAGCATATTGTAGAACAGCTTTGCTGTGCATTATACTGACAACTTTGTACGACTTCATACAGGCCACAGGGGCAATGCTTGACTGTAGTCTGACCCAAGTCTTGGCAAAAGGCCCTGCAATTCCTGCTGGAGTAAGAATGATAAGATGCTTGGTGAGGAGCTGCCGTGAGGCAGTTTCTTATCCCTATCATGTGGGAAACTGCCATAAGGCCATTTCTCACCCATCTCCTAATTTCAGTTGAGTTCAGGACTTTCTACTTTGTGTCCTGTGGGAGTACAACTGCAGGTTTCTTTGTAAGTCTATAAAATTTCTTGGGTTTAGTTTAAAGATGGCTCTTCAATAACAACATGACCCATCACTTGGGCCATCTGTCATCTGGTCCCTCCAGTTTGGTGTCATCATGTGGGACTAGGGAATTGGGGAACTGACACCATGCTGATTTTGCTTTTGATGTCTATGTAAGTAACAAATCGTCTGAATCCATTTGGGCCCATTGTCTCTGTACTAGCTAAATCAATGGAAGTGTGGCAAGCCAACTTAATAGCTGCAGTAGTAATACTTGTGGCCCTGTTAGCCACTGCATTGCTGCTTTGGGAATGTTCGACTGTGTGACACAGTGGGACTCTCACTGGCCAAACACCCAGCTAGTGTATGTAGTATGGGATATTCCTTGAGCCTTGTACTTGTCTCTGGGCAGAATGGAGCCCCCAGTTTGGCAGGTGGACAAAGGCCAGAGCTTTTTGTTGAAATGACTCTGGATTGCTTTTCTCACATTACCAGACCAAGGAAACCTGCTCATTGAAAGTCTTATTTACACAATTGAAAGCACCATACCAATTCTGAAGCTATGTACACACACGCATACACACATACCCCTACCTGAGTGTGGTAAGAAAGGAAGCATAATGGCAGTGTTTGGGCCTACTCATAATGGTGCACTTTAAATATGTGGTTGCTTCCTGCTCATCAATCTTGTGGTCTCTTCGGTCTATGGTGTTTTGGGTTTCAAAGAAACTAAATGTTTCGCCGTATAAGCATCTGCAAAACATTCATATTCTGGCATTATATCTGGAAAAAACAGAAGGTAACGTGGAGAATAATTTCTAAATTATATACTTTTGAAGAATTTTCTGCAATACTTGCTGATTTTGCATTATATTCTTGTCTAATATAGTGTGTAAGGCTTTAAATTACCTTCTAGCCACTATTTTAACTGCATTTCACAGCTTTTGGTGTTGTCTTTTCATTATTATTTAGTTCAAAATTTTGTCTAATTTGTCATGTAATTTATTCTCCAATCCAATGATGAGAATTGTGTTGTTTACTTTCCAAATATGTAGAGTTTTCCTGGTTTTTATATTGGTATTTGTGAGGAAAATGTTAGCACAGCAAGTCTGGTTGCTAACTCCTTTGTGTCTCCAAGAGAACTTGGAACCATGATTGACTCTTGGAACTCCTGGGAATGTGGCCCTCTGGATGTTTTTTATATTAATGGCTGAATTTTTTTTTTGTACTCCTGGAGCAATGAACCATGTTGTATGTATTTTCTTGTCAGAATTGCTTTGTACAAACATCAAGATTGATGATTTGTACCTGGTTTCTGAGTTTTGGTTACCATGGCTGGTCACATAGCAGGTATGCCTACATGACCAACCCTCCATAAAAGCCATGAATGCTGAGACTCAGTGCTCTTCTACTCTTCCCCAAGCAGAGATATTCTGCACACGTCCCTGTGTTTTGCTACTAGAGAGAAAGCATGTGTAAAAAGCCTGCGTCTGACCTTGCTGGATTCCACCCAATGCATCTCTTTTGCCTGCTGCTTTTACTCTGTACCCTTTGCTGTAATAAATTTTAGCCTTGAGTATAATCTACTATTGAGTCCTTCTGATGAATCCTGAACTTGAGGGATCCTATGTCCCCCAAAACTATATTCTATTAAATTCTATTATGATCAGAGAACATACTACATATATGATTTCAGTTTAAAAAAATTATTGACACTTGTTTTATGGCCTACAATATGGTCTTTTTTGGTAAGTGTACCATGTGCCCTGAAAAGAGTGTGTATTTTGTTATTATTGGGTATATTATTCTATAAATATCAATTAGGTCAAAGTGGCTGATAGTGTTCAGATCTTCTATGTCATGCTGATTTTTTTTTCTAGTTCAGTCAATTGCTGAGACAGGAGTGTTAAAATCTCTACTTATGATTGTAGAATTGTCTGTTTCTCCATTTAATTCTGACAGTTCTTGTTTCATGTATTTTAAAACTCTGTACATTTGGTATGATTCTTTTCTGTTGAATGAACCTTTTATCATTATGAAGTGTCCTTCTTTATCTCTCATAATACATTTGGTTTTGATATTTGTTTTCTGATGTTCATGGCTATTCCAGCCTTTTGCTAACTCTCTGCAAGGTATTTCTTTTCCATCCATTTATTTTTAACCTGTCTATATGTTTATATTTAAAATGAGTGTCTTGTAAACAGCATATAGTTGCTTTTTAAAATTTTTACCTTCTGCCAATTTCTGCTTTTTAATTGGAGTCCAGTCCCCCAATCTTTAATATAACTACCAATATAGTTGGGTTTAGGCCTAACATTTTATTTTTTTCTACATGTCTCCTCAGTTTTTTCTTCCTTTCTTCCTCTCTTGCCTTTTTTCTTAGTATTTGAACATGTTTTTAGAATTCTATTTTCTTTTTCCTATTGACACTTTGGCTCTTCCTTTTTTTTGTACTATTTTTATAGTGGCTGTCCTAGTGATTACAACATGCGGCATAACTATTCACAGTCCACTTAATTAATTAATAATATACTACTTTAAGTAAAATATGGAAATCTTACAAACTTATAGGCCCACATCCATTTTTTTGTTATAGTTATTATACATAAAACACATTGCCCCTCCATACCCCACAGACACTATTATCATTTTAGTTTTAAACAGTAATTTGGTTTATAAAACACATTTCTTCTAGTGCAGCTCAGCCAGTGACAAATGCTTTTAGTTTTCTTTTATGTGAAAATATATTTATTTTGCTTTCACTCTTCAGTGATATTTTTGCTGGATATAGAATTCTGGGTTAACATTTCTTTTCTTTTTTTTTTTTTTACAGGCTTTAAAGATGTTATTACAATCTTTCTGGCCTCCATGGTTTTTTTTTTATTGACAAAAATTGTATATGTTTGTGGTATATAACATGTTTTGAAATATGTATATACATTGTGGGATGACTAAATTTAGCTAATTAACATATGCATTACCTCATATACATATTTTTTTGTGGTGAGAACACTTAAAAATCTACTTTTTAGCGATTTTCAAGTATATAATACATTGTTATTAACTGTAGTCACTATGTTGTACAATACCTCTCTTGAATTTATTTCTCTTGTCTAACTGAAATTTTTTATTCTTTGACAAATTTTGAGTCTTCAATCCTCCACCCAGTTCCACCATTTACTTCTGCTTCTATGAGTCTGACTTTTTTAGATTCCAAATATAAGGGATATTATGTGATATTTGTCTTTCTGTGCCTGGTTTATTTCACTTAACATAATGTCCTCCAGGTTTATCCATGTTGTTGCAAATGACAGGAAATTCTATCATTTTAGAGGCTGAAAAGTATTCCAGTGTGTGTGTGTGTGTGTGTTTGTGTATGTGCCATATTTTCTTTATACACTCATCCGTTGATGGACATTTAGGTTGATTCCATATCTTAGCCACTGTGAATAATGCTGCAATGAACATGGGAGTGAAGATGTCTCTTCAACATACTGATTTCATTTCTTTGGATACATACCCAGTAGCGGGATTGCTGGATCATATGGTAGTCCTGTTTTTAATTTTTTGAGGAACCTCCATTCTGTTTTCCAAAATGGCTGTTCTAATTTACATTCCCACCAACAGTGTGCGAGGGTTCCCTTTTCTTCACATCCTCACCAACTCTTGTTGTCTTTTGTCTTTTTGATAATAGCTATTCTAACAAGCGTGAGGTAATATCTAATTGTGATTTTAATTTGCATTTCTCTGATGATTAGTGATGTTGAACATTTTTCATATACCTGTTGGCCATTTGTATGTCTTTTGAGAAATGTCTGTCAGGTTCTTCACTCATTTTTAAAATCGGGTTATTTGTTTTCTTGCTATTGAGTTGTCTGAGTTCCTTATATATTTTGGCTATTAACTCCTTATCAGATGTGTGGTTTACAAATATTTTCTCCCATTCCATAGGTTCTCTCTTCACTCTGTTGGTTGTTTCCTTGGCAGTACAGTTTTTTAATTTGATGCAATCCCACTGGTCAATTTTTGCTTCTGTTACTTGTGCTTTTGGTGTTATATCCAAAAAAATATTGCCCAGACCAATGTCATAGAGCTTTCCCCCTATGTTTTCTATTAGTAGTTTTATAGTTTCAGGTCTTACCTTCAGGTCTTTCATCCATCTTGAATTGATTTTTGTATGTGGTGTGAGATAAAGGCCCAATTTCATTCTTTTGCATGTGAATATCCATTATACCAGCACTATTTATTGAAGGGGCTGTCCTTTTCCCATTGTGTGTGCTTGGCACCTTTGTGGAAAATCAATTGATTTTAAATATATGGGCTTATGTCTGGACTCTATTCTGTTTCATTGGTCTGTGTGTCTGTTTTTATGCCACTACCATGCTGTTTTGATTACTTTGATTTGTTTTGTAGTGTATTTTGAGGTCAGGTACTGTGATGCATCCAGCTATGTGGGTTGGGTTTCCCCCCCCCCACACAAGATTGAATTGGCTATTGGGGGTCTTTTGTAGTTCCATATGAATTTAGAATTGGTTTTTCTATTTCTGTGAAAAATATTGTTGGAATTTTGATAGATTCTATTGAATCTGTAGATTGCTTTGGGTAGCATGGGCATTTTAACAATGTTAATTCTTCCAATCCATGAACATAATATATCTTTCCATTTATTTGCATCTTTAAAATTTTTTTTCATCAGTGTTGTATAGTTTTCAGTCTACAGATCTTTCACCTTTTTAATTAAATTTATTTCTAAGTGCTTTATTTTTTGTAGCTATTGTAAATAGGATTGTTTTCTTGATTTATTTTTGCATAGTTCATTATTAGTGTATAGCAATGCTACTGATTTTTTGTACATTGATTTTGTTTCTTGTAACTTAACTAAATTTGTTTATTAGTTCTAAAAGTTTTTTGTTGGAGTCTTTAGGGTTTTCTATATATGAGGTTATGTCATCTGCAAATAGACAATTTAACTTTTTTTCTGTTTTGGATGTCTTTTATTTCTTTCTCTTGCCTAATTACTCTGGTTAGCACTTGAAGTCCAGTGTTGAATAGAAGTGGCAAGAGTGGGTATCTTTGTCTTGTTCCTGATCTTAGAACTTTTCTTCCAACTTTTCATCATTGAGTATGATGTTAGCTGTGGGCTTGTCATATATGGCCTTTATTGTGTTGAGGTACCAGTTTTTATCATGAGTGGATGTTGAATTTTGTCAAATGCTTTTTCTGCATCTATTGAGATGATTATATGTTTTTTGTCCTTCATTCTGTTAATGTGGTGTATCACACTTACAGATTTGCATATGTTGAATTATCCTTGCATCCCAGGGATAAATTCCACTTGATCATGGTGAATGATCCTTTTAATATGCTGTTGAATTCATTTTGCTAGTATTTTGTTAAGGATTTTTGCATCTAAGTTCATCAGGGATATTAGCCTGTAATTTTCTTTTTTTATTTTTAGTGTCTAGGCCTCCATGGTGTATCAAACTGTGTCTTTTCTGCTTTTTAGTATGCCTTGTAATTTTTTGTTTAAAACTGGACATGATATACTGGGTAAAAGGAACTGAGGTAAATAGGCCTTTGGTGTAAGGTTTTGTTTATTTGGCTAGGGCTTAGGCTGTGTTTAGTGTTTGCTATAGCTATAGGTGTCAGAGAATAAAATTTCCTTTAGTGTCTTTGTTTTTGACTTCCCTGTTATCTTTGAGTTCCTCTAGAGACTTGTTCTTAAATAAGGTCTGAGACATGCAGTTCTTTCAGATGTATCCCCTGTTATTATACGGGAGCCCTATTGATATGGGGTAAGGTGTGGGGAGAGAGGAAGTGTTCTGTAGTCCAATGATTGGGTCTCAGTCTTTCAGTGAGCCTGTGCCCCTGGGCTATGACCTTCACAAGTGCTTCTCAGTTTTGTTATGTTTTTCCCACCTTAGGTGAAATAGGAAGGCTAGATGGGAACTAGAATTGGGTATTTCCTTCCTCTCAGGTCAGTTAGGCGCTGCTAAATCCTCAGTTGGTCAGGCTCTGGCAATACAGTTGGCCCTCTGTATCCACAGGTTCCACATCAATGGATTCAACCAACCAAAGATTGAAAATATTTGAAAAAATAAACGTTAAAATACAACAATAAAAATAACACAAAAATACAGTATAATAACTATTTACATAGCATTTACATCATATGAGGTACTATAATCTAGAGATGACTTAAAGTATATGGGAGGATGTCCATAGGTTATATGCAAATACTATACCATTTTATATAAGGAACTTGAGCATCCATGGATTTGGGTATCCACAGATACTGAGGGGAGGGACAACTACAGTTTCTCTTGAGGGAAGGCCTTGTTAAGAAGAGAATGTTCTTGGGCATGCCACAAAATGGCTGCTTTTTCCCTCCCCCTGCCTGAAGCCCAAGGGAATTTTTCTTTGATCTTTATTGTGAGAACCTGGTAGGACTCCTGGAGATAAAACTCACAAAAGTGGTTCTGGGAATAGAGCTAAGATTGGGCCTCCCTGGAGTTTTTAACTCTGAAGCTACAGTTTAGGTTTTCTTACCCTGGCATTGGTTCTGGAGTTTTCTCTTGGACTTCTGCTTCAGAAAGTTGAGTTTTCTATATCTTGCTGTTGTCTCTACAATTTGTGGGGGCAGTGGTTTGCCCTGTGACTTCAACCTCTGATGGATCTAGGAGGAGTTATTGATTTTTAGTTTGTTCAGCATTTTTCTTGTGAGTATGGGAGTGATGACTTCCTTACATGCTAGACCAGAAAACGAAAGTCAGGCTTTCATGAATTGAAAATGTCTCTTTGTATTTCATTAGGATAACCACTTTAAAATCCTCATCTGTTAGTTCCAACATCTGGTTCATTATGAAGTTGGACTAGATTGATTTTCTTTTCTCTTTATAGTGTGTTCTGTTTTCTTGAGTCTTTGTATGCTGAGTACTTTTGGGTTATATCTTAGATATTATGACTGTTAAATTGGGGAGATTCTGGATTACGTTATTCTCATCCAAAAATATTGTTTCCTTTGTTTTAGCAGCTAGTTTCCTTGGCTGGGCTTGCATAGCTAACTCTTTCTTGTGTAGCAGCTCTTATCTTTGTTCAGATCTTTTGATTTTGGATGGGCTGCTGAATGTCTGGTCTGTGAAAGCATGGGTCAGGGTTTTAGTCAGAGGTGTGAGTAGACAGGGCCTAAGGATCTACTCTTTAGCTCTTTCTCATCAATGCTCATGGTTTCCTTGATTCTTTTTATTTAGTTTTCTAGGCCTGAATGACTGGATTTTTCACATGTGCCCTCTTCTGCTACGCATACTGTGCCTGCACCTAGTCCCAGATTAAAAGACATACCATCTTCCCTCCTCCAAGTGAATGTATATACTCCACCAGTGTCTGTCCTCACTCACCAGTACCTTCAGGGTGGCAGGTCTAGTTTCAGTTCAGAATTGTTCTTTTGTTTTTCATCTGTTCCACAGGAACATGGTTCAGGGTTCACTTAGAGATAGGGGTAGACAGAGTTTAAGAATTCTGTCTCTGGCTTTCTTCCCTTCTGGGATTCCCCCACTCTCATCAGCATTTTCCAACTTGACTTTTCTGCTTCCCTAGGCCAGAAAAATGAGAGTTTTTTCCATGTGTGTCATCTCTTCCACTAGCTGCTGTTCACCACAAGTGCTGTGCTTGGCCCAGGCTTAAAGTCAAGGTGATGAAAACTTATTTGTATAACTCCATGTCTCCATTCCTCCTAGCAATTGCGGGTTCCTCCTCAGAGCCTGTATGCTTCTGTTCACTGTCAAGTACCTTAAGTTCATTTCTCTTTTTATTATATCTAGGTTTTGTAGTTTTCTGTGTGTATATGTGCTGGGGAGGGAAGGATCCCATAGGTTCTGAGTTCATCATACCCAGAAATGGGAAGTTTTCAGGAATATTTCCTTGAGGGGAAAAACCCCCCTCTGCTTTACTGAATAATCTCTTAGAAACCAGGACTATGTGTTCCTTCAGTGACTGTTGGTAAAGTACAATCTTGTGTTGTCCTAGCATCTTGTTTTCCATACAACAGAGAGTAGAGGAGGGAGAGATTTTGGAGATAAGCAGAACCCTTTGGGGGCTATAAGCAACCTATATAATTTGAGTTTGAATAACTTTTCACAGAATCTGGAGATTTTTAAAAATCTAGTCATGGCTGTTTTGAGGCAAATGCTCACTTCTACTCTGCTTAATACAGTACCTGTCATAATGTTAGGTATTCAGTAAATGTTAGTTGAATCCATTAATTATAGACTCACCATAATAAATTACCATTAATAAATTAGCTAAATGTGAACATTTTGATTATCTCAGAAATAAGATGAATAGTTAATGGAAAAGATTTGTATATTTTTCTTCTTGTATTCATGTAGATACACAGCCAATATATTTCAAACCATTTTAAAAGATTAATCTTGTCCATGATATACTTTGTTATATAGTGCTATATAAATGAATTATTTTGGGGCAAAATCTCTGTAATTGTGTTTCTTATTTCTAACTCATTTGTTGAAGGAATATAGGGAATAGTGAGCTAGGTAATTAAACAATGTTCATTTTGTAGTTTCTGCCTCAATAATGGCCAGAGTAAATGAGATTATTAATATGAACACCTTAAAGTTGTGTATAGAAATTAGGTTTATAGAAATTATCAAGGAATTAAGAGTATGGAATACTAAAGAATGAAAGTTTCTCTAATATTGGGGTTAAAGTGTTCTGGAGAGTATGTCTACACACATATAAAGTATAGAATTCATCAAAATATAACTTGCAACTCTTTTGACTTAGCTCATTATCCTCTTGTTAATGTACATGTAAGAGATTATGTGGGGTCTTGATATCATTATGGTAAATTGCAGGCTGTACTGTAGGTGCTATTCAGTATTGAATGGGAATAAGATCAAAGAAGCCTTGTTTATCTTTCACTAAAATTAGAGATTTGGCGTTGACTTGTCAGTGTGATTATTATAAAAGAGATGTAGTGTGGAACTGTTTCATGAGATTAATCCAAGTATTCAGCATCATAACTTAGAAACTCCCTTTAGTTCTCTTCCCTAGGCCTCCATTTACTCAGTGATTTAGGCAGACTTAGGAACCCTGAGAAGGCTTGGGACTTCTGGGTTCACTCAGGGTCAGTGGTAGCCATCTTACTGTTGTTGGCTCCAGTGACCTGTAGCTACAGATCAACCTGTATGCAGCCTCTTTTTCCCTCAGGTAACCTAGTTGAAATCCAGTGCACCAAGCTGCTTTGAGGCTTTAATTGCATGAGTGAGCACTGAAAATGTGAAAAACAATTTCAGACCAGAATAACAAGGTGAGTAAGGCCAAAGAATGTTTTTATGGATATTCATGCATGTTGCCAGCAGGATTCAATATTTTTTCCAGATGATTCTGAAAGATTCATTTATAATTTAATGGGTTTTTATTTGATTCTTCTGAGGACCCAGTTGCGTTCCTGTTGATTCTGTACCAGACCACATTAATTACTACTTTATCTTACTCTTGTGTCTCTGAGGTAGATGAATATTTCAACTGAATGGGAGATGAAGTGCTATATTTTCAAGGGAATTTCCTAATGTTTTGTAGTGTCTATGTAATAAGAAAGACAGGGAAAAAGTCTTTTTTAGAATTGGCAGCACAACGTATTAGAATCCTATAATGCTTATATGAAGTTTGGTGAAATGCTTGGCCAAAGAGAATTTTATCCTCAAATTAGTAACTAAATTGGTATGTGGAAGGAGCCTTTTCTAAGATTGACTTTCCTTGGTAGCTAAAGCTGCAGCTAGACATTTCAGAAGCAGTTTCCAAGGAGGTGAATAGATGGTGAGGTAATTTTCTTAAGTACTTGGATCCTGATTGTCTCCAGAGGCTTTGAAACTGTGAGTTACAGAATAGACTGATTTGATTTCCTGGGATCTTTGCCAGGTTTGTAATTGCACTGAGATTTTTAATGATTACAGATGACAGCATGATGTCCTTCTCTTTATTCTAGGAGTGAGGTAACTTCTACATGATACAGAACAAGAGTGTGTTTTAGTTTGGAAAACTTGGAGGATAAGACTTCTTTTAGGGCAGACACAGTGGTATATCTGAGACATAGTGATATAGCCACTGAGTTGTGACTACTTGGTTTATTGAGATAGCCTTGAAAATGTCTATTAGACTGTAAGCAGCATGAGGGCAGATTTTATGTCTATTTGGTAATCATTGAGTCCTGGCAAAATAGTTGGCAGTGGCAAGTCCTTATTCATCTTTGTTGGAAGAATGGGAGGTATATTGTAATGTTCTAGGTTATTTTATTTTATTTTATTTTATTTTTGTATAGGAATAGAGGTAGCAGTGTTGGACAGGAGGCAGGGTAAGGTGTTCCATCCCTTCTTTTCCTGGCAAGCAAGTCCTCATTTTTCAAGACTCTCAAATGTCACCTTGTCTGTGAAGCCTTCATATCTTTTCTGGGTGCAATTGACCTGACCACTATTCCCTTAATATATTCTTTACTTCTTTTATGTCATGTATGACATGCTCATTGCATTTTTAATGTCTGTCTGTTTCTTTCTATCACAGTAGAGTGCTCAACTATTATTCATCTGCCTATTCCTGGTATATTAGTAGGAAAGTATTCATCTGCAAATAACAGGACATGCAATTAATGGAGACTTAGATAAGGGTGAAATCATGTCACAGAATAAGTTTGGACATAGACAGTCCAGGGCAGGTGTGTTTAAGGATCATATCTTTCTGTTTTTCCAACCCACCAAGCTTAACATGTGATTCTCATCCTCATGACTGTACAAAGGCTGTACTCCATGCCTCACATCTGTATTCCATGCAAAAAGAAAGAGGGAAAATGTCAGATTTTTCCAAAAGTATGCCTTCTTAGAAAGAAGACCTTTTTCTTATATCACATTCATCAGAACTGGGTCACATGGCCACCCTTAGTTGCAAGGGAATCTGAGAACTTTTCCAGCCCTTATACTAGAGAAAGACAAAGGCATTGTGGATGGCATTTGGGTAGGTAGTCTACAGTATGATGTTCATGATTGGGGGGCCTCCCTCAAAACTGTCCTGGCATGTCCTATCAACTATGTCACACATTTAACATATTTTAGCAGTAGGCTCACTATCTTAAATCTCAAGAACAAAATTTGTTTCTTTGCTTTTTCTTCAAATTCTTTGTATCTCCTTTAAAAGTGTGGTCTGGCTCAGGGTTTCAAATTAAACTTTGGCCATTTCCAAGATGAAGGATATGGTCAGAGGTAGAAATGAGCAGTAGTACAAAAGAATATGATTTCAAGAACTTGGCCCCAGCGGTATGGAAAACGTTTAATTCTGTAAATGATGGATTCCATAAATAATCTATCTGCTTCGTAAGATTCTGTGATTTCTAGATGCCCTTTAGCTTTCCATTCTTTCTTCCTTTTGTGAATTGAATTTGTTGAAGGGGTGCAGCATTTGATGGGTTCCCTTATTTGTACTGTGAGTTTGTTTAATTTCCATATCAACATAGAGTGCCTGGTTATCAGTGAGATACCCTCTTTAAGCTGGTTGGAATGAAGTTGAGGGCAGCTGGAAACCCTTAGGATCCTCTAATCCTTAATGCTGCCCCCTGCTCTTATTCTCCATTGCCTTCTTAGTGCCCTCCTTCCTGTGATTCATGAGTTTACATGTGTTCTTTACTGCATCCTCTAGATAGTTGTAAATTTTAATGTCTCTTTCTTTATCTGAATACAGAACATTTGTTTTCAGCCACAATTGTCCTTATTACAGCAAGAGGAAAACCCTACAGTGATATTGACAAATCCCCTTCCTCAGAGACCAAGCTTTTCTCCATAGGCCTTCCATTCAATTGTTCTTGGAAAGGAAGGAGGTTTTCTGAAGGCTTCTATTTTTTAATCGCTTCTAGGATATATATGTCCGATTTGGTAAAGGAGATATTTTTCCCTTGAGGGCCACATATGTGAAGAGGAAGAGATCAAATAAGAGCCACACATGTAAAGATCCTACTAAGAGAGTAGTTCTTTTGGGTAGAAGTTTTATTTTTTTGAGAGAAAATGTTTTTGCATGCTTTTGAACTTAAGAACAGAGAGCATACAATTTTAGCCAAAAGTTATAAAAGAAGAGATACAGCTTGCTCATACATACATTATATATTACATATTCAAACTTAGTGGTGATCAAGAAATTGTAAACTAAAGGAACAAGATACCACTTTTCACTTATTGGATGCACAAAGTTGAAAAAGAAAATGCTAATATTCATTGCTGACAAATGTGGAAAGTACTATAGGTAGTCTTTTTTAAAAGTTTTTTTTTTTAATTATAAAAGTTCAACATACCAAAAAGTAGAGAGGTCAGTATAATAAAAACTTCTATGGCTACCATTTTATTTCAAAATTTTTTTAAAAACCCAATTCTTCCTAATCTTGTTCTCTTACTTCCTCCTTCCTTCCCTCACTGCCAGTCCCTCCTACTGCCAACCTGAGGCAACTGCTCTCTGTAAACAAGTACTCTTGTACACTGGTGGTGAAAATGAAATTGGTATAAACTTTCTGGATGGCAAGTTAGCAATAATTATCATCCTAGAAACTTAATCTTAGAAAATAATAAGAGATGTGTATAAAAATATAGGTGGGTACATTTATCAGTGTTACTTATAATGAAAAAATGGAAGCATCCTAAATGAACACTGTTAAAAGAGAAACTTTAGACAAATTAAATTTAAAAGACTTTGAGCAAAGAATGATTCACGAATTGGGCATCCCTGGAACCAGAATAGGTTTAGAGAGACTCTGGCACTGCCGTGTGGACAGAGAGAATTTATAGACAGAAAAAGGAAAGTTCTCCTAAGTGGAGTATCACAAGAATGGAAAAACAAGCACCACATGTACTCACCATTAAATTAGTACTAACTGATCAACACTTATGTGCACTTATGGAAGTAACATTCATCAGGTGTCAGGCAGGTGGCGGGGAGGAGGGGATGGCTAAATTCACACCTAATGGGTGTGGTGCACACAGTCTGGAGGAGGGGCACGCCTGTAGCTCTGGCTCGGGTGGGGCAAAGGCAATATATGTAACCTAAACGTTTGTACCCCCGTAATATTCTGAAATAAAAAAAAAAAAGAAAGGAAAGTGACATACAGAAAATGGAAGTGAGATACAGAAACAGCTGGATTGGTCACAGCTTGACATTTGCCTTATTTGAACACAATTTGAACAGTTGGCTGCCTTTGGCCGAAACTCAGTGATTGGTGTAAGAATAGGTTATGGTCTGTTTACACACCCAGTTAGGTTACAGTTTACTATGTACGGAGAAACCTTTTGATCTGAACTAAAAATATGTAAGGAAGCACCTTTAGGCTAAACTTAATTTAACAACGCTAATAGAAGACTGGTTAAATAAATGGTAAATATTCATAAAATGGATTATGAAGCAGCAATTAAAATTTATGCATTTTCTAAGTTGTCTGCCTTAAATATGCATCAGTTTGGTGACTAGAAAATATTCCTCATCCATGTCATACAAGAATCTGTATTCAACCCAGTGTTAAAACATATAATTTGTTTTTGTGTTATGGATAAAGTAGAAAAAGAACAGTAAAGAGGAAAATGGGAAATTAAAAGATTGTTCGAATTTACAGTGAAAGAAAGAAAATCAAGTAGGCAACTGGTTTCTTTAGCTTGTCCAGGGGATTTGGTGTCTTAGCCATCAGTTACTGAGTGCTTTCTCTGTGCCAACTGGGTGTTGGATGCTATGCTATGATCAATGCAGATGGGCCAAGTCGTGGCCTAATCCCTCAAGCAGCTTGCAATCTGCGGAAAATAATACACATACAGTTAGAAATTTGTGGGCAAACAAGAATGAGTACTACTGATTTTAATGCTACAGAAATTCAGGGGACAGGGCGATTGCATCCTGCTGGGCTGATGAAGATGCATTTCTAGGGAGGAGGGGAAGTGTACTGTCATTAATAATGGCTTTAGGATTCAAATAAGCCAAAAAGGAAGGAACGTCATATTTAAACGGTGTGAATAAAGGCTTGAAAGTGGGAAAATATACAGCATTTGCGGAGAGCTAGCTTGACTCAATTTGTGGAATGCCTGTTGTAGTGGAAGAGCAAATAACAGGGGCCAGAACTCTGACAGCCTTGTCTTAGGACCTCTGATTTGGGTTTGCATGCCTTTGTATTTGTTGCTTTTAATTGCAAGTCACAAAATAGCCATTTTAATATTAGAAAATCTACTATAGGACATATGAAATTAAGCTGAGAGTTGAGAATTTTCTGTTCTTGGTTCCATACTATAGTGGGGACAACACTAGAGTAACAATCAGACCTGGAATGTGGTAATACAGGTTCTATCAAGTAGTGGCTCTATAACCAAACCAAACCTTGATTTCCTTATCTGTAAAACAGGTACGATATTATTCACCTTTCTAGACTCACAGGGTTCTTAATGAGCAGATCAAGTAAACTGGCATAAATATTCTCCTTGATGCAGAGCAGGGAGCAAAAAAATAAAATCTTCTTCAGACAGAACTCCCTCTGTACTCCTCTGTTCCTTCACCTCACCTCTGATGAAAAGGTATGTAACTAGGGGAAAGAAAGGATTTACAGAGAGATTTGAACTCACCTGAAAATGGAAAAGTGGTAATAGTCCACAAAAATGTTCCCTTCACCCAGTACCATAACCATTAAGTACATTGTCTCAAGACAGCTGGACTCCAATATAAGGTTTTGGGGTTACTTTTTAGTCATAACTATATAATAACAAACATTCTGTTTTGTTTTGGCTGATTGATCCCAGGGCTGTACTTATTCGGTAAACCAACTTTGCAAGCTTTCCACAATCTGCTTTTGGACAGTAGTAATTCTTAGGGACTCAAGGATAGCCCCAAATGAACTATAATCCCTTGTCCTTAATTATTTAGAATGGAATGATATTCTGAATTCTCTTGGCCCATGGGGTTGCTTATCAGCATTTCTTTCAGGACTGCTGCTCTTTTTGGAGAAAGGCCAGCAGAGTGAGTCAGATCTTTTAGGTTTTGTTTATAGAGTAGCCATCAGACACTGGACTCAATCAACCAGGTGTAATGAGTTTCCTTTGGCATGGTCATTCCACTGGGTGTGTTTTGACTGTGTCTAGGCTGTTTTAGGAAGCCATTTGAGCGGGCCAATTTCTAAATATATTATATAAATATAGAGTACGTTGCTTCTGTGCTATCTTGCCCATGGCCTACTTATAAGAAAGAAACTATAAGAAATTGTGCTATAAAATGTGTTATTGCATTTACTGTATGGATGTTGAAGACATTTTTCATTACATTTCTTCTTTTGGGGACAGTAGGGATAATTTTTCTCTCTAATCTCAAAATCATAAGTAATGAAACTTCTGGGCGACTGGTTTGTTTTTATCTTAGGGATATCATGGCTCATGTAACTAACTGTGTTTCTTGGCATTGGCTACTAGGAGGTCTATCTCTTCCTTTATCAAAGTTACAGAACCTTTCAACAGATTTTTTGTATACAAACCTGAATCCTATCTTTGTCTTATCTCTTTTATTCCTGATCTTTCCTTTTATGTGTTTTCCTCAAATGCTTATTTTTAAACTTTTATTTTATCTTCTTTAATTATGTGATTTTATATAAATCATCTTTAATTCTTTCCAGAACTAGGTAGGATATGAATAAATAAAGTGAATTTGATAGAGAAATATTAAGTTTAATGTGTTTAATTGGAACATTTTTTCTTTTTTATTTATCATGATTTGGTGACAATCTAGGACACCAATTAGGTGATATCCAGAAATATATAACAATTGAACTTTTAGATAAGATAGTTTGAGAGGTAAAGCAACAATTGATCATATGCATACAATAACCCCTGCAATGAACACCTCAAGGTGTGCACAAATTATATCTTGGCCCTTCCTTTTCAAGCTTCCCTGAGTCTCAGTGCATTTCACCTGGAAGCCTTTTATAGGAGAGGAAACATGGCCCCAGAAATATCTCACAACTGATTAAGGAACAGAACAGACTGGCTTGGTGTGTATTGCACGATCAGGATCAATTATCCCACACACACACTCTGTGATCCTTTTACTGCCACACCATCTCCACTTCACCATAGGAAAACTCCAATTTTTGTAGTTTGTTTCAGCTAGGTATTAAGAAGCAAGCTGATTAAATTAATTTACACATGTGTGAAGAGAGTTGATAACTCCCTCTTTAATTTTCCCTGTAATATATGTTTGGTTGTCCCAAAGGATAAGATGGCTTTATCTTTAATTCAGATGTCTAAATGCAGGTTCTCACATTCATCTGTCCTAGGAAAATAATTAGAAATGTGAATAACAATTTATATTTTAAAATATACACTGCTACATTATTTATGACAGGAAAAAGATAGAATCAATTCTTAATGGCTGCATAATTTTTTAATGCATGTATATAACAAAGTTTATTTCCAAATGGTACAATATTTAGGGAATGGTTAAATTATGGTACATGAATATAAGACAACTATTAGGAATCATGTTTATAAAGTGTTTAATTTCATAGGAAGATTCCTACAATCTATGGATAAAAAAGTAGGACACAAAGTGGAATACCATACATGCTCAACTTGTTAAAATGTCTTTTTTATTCAATAAATTTTGCATGTCAAGTATAGTGATGAGTTTGGAGATATAGCATCAAATAAGATACACATGATTCATGCCAGCATTAAACAAAATAGGACATCATTATGAAATTAAATCTCCCTTTGGGGAATGGTGATTTTTAGTCAAATGTAATTAATCTCATTTTCTAGTTTGTGGACTCTCCAGGACCTTTGTTTCATTTCTCTTCTGCTTTTTGTCTGAGAATTCATAGCTCTCCAGTTCAATTATACTGAGCTGAGGAGTTTAAAAACAAAAGCAGCACACAAGTCAAGCCCAGCATTCCCCATCATCTTTAGATTTTCTTTACCTGTGTGGTTAGTGTTGCCCAACAGCATCAGCTTCTCCCAGGAATCCATCCTTGTGATTTTGTCTGGCCTGCTTCTGCAGGAGAAGGTATTAGTTTTAAAAGGAAAAAAGTGTTTCTTCATGGGCCTTTTAATTTTACCTTACAAGCAAACCCACACTCATGCTTTTATAGGATGTAATTCTTAATTGTTGTATAACATTATCAATTTAATTTTTTGAGACAAATTTCCTTAAAAAAATTTTAACGATACTTATAGAAAATGGACCTTTACTTAGAAATAGTCTTTATTGAAGCAGCTGTAAATCCTGTTTATTTAAGAACTCAATCCTGCAAATATACATTCTTTAGAACTGAGGTTAATGTTTTAATTGTCTGTGTCAGGCCATTAAATTTTAGTTCTCCCAGTAGTTTTAATGTAATATCCTTAAACATACTCACTAGATGGTGATGCAACAATATTACATGTCACAGAAAGAAGTCTTTTCTTCTCAGGCCTCAGAGGTATATCAAATTTGTCCCATACGCTATTTGCAATGATTTTTCAATGTCATTTTTTGTGACATGCATATAGAATAGGACAAAGAGAGAATTAAAAAAAATGTAAGAACCTGTTTCTTTCGGGTTGAATTGTCTGTGTTGAGCTCTTGAAGTTATTTAGTATATCTGACCTTATTTATTAAAAAAAATTAAGATACCTGAACTTCTTATATGGTCACGTTTAAAATACCAGTTTGTTATATTTGCTGAAATTCTGTGCTGTGGTATGCCTAAGATAATACAACCAAAGCCACATTGTTTATTCCTCTACTTTTTCAGTCACACATGGTGTCCATTATGCATTGATCTTGTCCAGCAATATTAACTTTCTTTAACTGATTGTTCTGCTATCTGAAGAGTCTTATTAAAATTTAATCAGTAAACTAAAAATAAGCAGCTAATGCCATAGTGCATTCTGGTAACTCATAAAAGAAAAAAAGAAAGTAAAGCCTAATGTAGGCTTGTGAGGTTAAAGGAAGGTTAGTATATACTTATTGGCTATTCAAGGGTACATATAAATGACCATCTTTCCTCTCTTGAGAAGTATGATGTAACGGGACCACACTTACAGGTGAGATACTTTCCCATTTGCAGAATATTTATTGTTTTGCCTACTAGCACTGAACTGCCCTGAATTATATAGAGCTGTATAATAGGGTTAAAGCCCATCTGTGCCCCTTCTTTTCCACAGAAAAACCTTTCTGAATCGTGACTAAGTCTAACATATGATTCGTGAGCTATCCCCTGTGTGTTGTTTACTTCCTATCCACCAAAAAGAAGCAAATCCTACCCACATGCATCATCTTCATAATAGCCTCTCCCTTTTTTGTCTCATTCCTACTTTAAGGATTCCTTCTACCTTACTGCTTCTCTTATTTCTCTTCTCAAAACATTTCTAGATTTATAAGAGGCACCTAACTATTCCTCCTATTAGTTCTAGCTTTGTTTTTCCTTTTTGATGACTCTGTTCTGCTGCTCAAAGGCACTTATGTTTTCACAATACCATAGAGAACTCATTAGTTTAGAAATTATGGCCTTTTGCTGATCTTAAAAGTAATATATGCTTAAATGGACTAAAGAGTTGAAACAGGCACACCACGAAAGGTGTTCGAATGGCCAATTAACTTACAAAGTGGTGTTCATCTTCATCATTTATCAGGAATATGCACAATGTGATACTACTACCCACCACCAGAATAGCAAAGATGGAAAAAACGTTACTAAAAGTCTGCAAGAATGTTGAGATGTGGAGCAACTGGAACTCTTCTGTGCTACTTCTGGGAGTGTAAATTGACACAACCACATTGGAAAACTATTTAACAGTAATGAGTAGAGAGGAATATAGGCAGCCTATGCAGTAATTCCACTTCTAGGCATACACCCAACAGAAATAGATATATAAGTTCATCAAAAGACATGTATAAGGATGTTTACAGCACTATTTCTAACAAGCCTAAACTTGAAACATCTCAATAGTAGAATGAATAAACAAACAAGGATATACCTAACATGGAATCAGTAGTGAGACCTAATGCACTACAACTACATGCAACAATATGGATGAATCTCACAAACATGATGTTGAGCAAAAGAAGCTTGAACCAAATGAGTATACACTATGATTCTGTTTATATGAAGTTCAAAAACATGCTAAACGCATCTATGGTATAAGAAATCAGACTAGTAGCTGCCCTTATTGGGAGGTAGTGACTGGACAGGGAGCAGAAGGAGGACTTCTCAGGTGCTAATAATGTTCTGCTCGGTGTCTTGATTTAGGTGCTGGTTACATAGATGTGCTCACTGTGTGAAAATTATTTATCTATTGCTGCATAACAAATTACCCCCAAACTTAGCAGCTTCAAATAACAAACATTTGTTATCTCACACAGTTTCTGAGAGTCAGAAATCCAGGAGCAGCTCACCTGGGTGGTTTTGGCACAGGGTCTCTCATGAGATTGCTATAAAGATGTCAGCTAGGGCTATAGTCATCTGAAGGCATGACTGGGGCTGGAGGATCTGCTTCCAAGATGGCTCCCTCACTTACCTGCTGAGGGAGACCTCAGTGAAAGCTCTTTGTATTACCACAAATAACAAAAACTCCCCACAGATAACATTTTATATTTATGATCTTACATATCTGTTTATATGTATATAATAAATGATATCATGAATACTGTTTTATAGTTTTTTTCTCTACTCAATACATTGTGGGCATCCTTTTTTGTTTTTTTGTGATTGGCTCATCTATAGATCTATTTCATCCTTTTTGCATGTAGCTTTATTGAGGTATAATTGACATACAATTGGCAACATGCACATATTTAAAGTGTACAATTGGATACATTTTATGTACATATACATTCATGAATTTGTCATGACAATCAAGGTAATGAGCAATGTGTCACCCCCAAAAGTTTCCTCCTGTCCCTTTGTAATCCCTCCTCTCATCCTTTTTGATGGCTGAAAAGCTTTATTTGAATATATAAAGTATCTTTAAAATCCATACTTACATTTGCTCACAGATAGCTCAATCTAATACTTTGTTTAAATTGTGGAACTCTCACCCCATTTGGAGAAAGAAATGCCCACCCCCTCCAGTCAAGAATATGCTATTGTATATTATCATTGAGCCATATTGCCTGGGTAAGAATCTTAGCTCTGCCACTTCACAAAGTCTATGACCTTGGGCAAATTGGTTAACCACTCTGCATCAAATTCCTTATCTGTAAAGTGGGGGTAATGATAGTACTATATTTAACTCATAAGATTGCAAAGATTAAAGGAATTAATATATGTAATGATCTGATAACAAAGCATTATGTCATTATCTGCTGCTATTATTATTCTCATGGGTTGTTATGCTTAAAAGCCTCTTTTCAGTTTCTCCTGATGACGTTAAAGCTATGAGTTGCATTCAAATAGTGTACCAGAACTTACCTCCACTTTTTCACTCCTACTTCTACATTACCTCCCTCTGAGCATCTTGCTAAAGGTCAGGAGAAGTATGTATCTAATACTAGGCTGTTTTGGTATTGGCAAGTTGGGCCTCAGGGACATTTCATATGCTGACAGAGACCTAAAATAGGATGCTTTTTAAAAATTCCAAGATCTTATAAACCAAGATATCAAAATGCCAATTGCATTTCTACATTAAAAGTTGTTAGTGATCACTTTGATAGTAGTGATCACACATGTACAATAACTGTTCCTTAATCACATTAATTAATTCCAAATAATTAATATATTTCCTGTCCTTGTGATGCATACTATCAACTTGAAGAAATATGATGAGAATTTGTAGTGGTGAGAATGGAAAGACAGGAATCAGGTGTTAGAGCAAAGAATTGAGTAGGTCTTACTGATTGGTTATATTAGGCTGAGCCGTGGATATTGCCTCTGTTTTAAACCTGTGTAATAGGAGTTTGTTTTACTACATTCTCTAAACTTAAAACCTGTCTTAGTCAGTTTGGGCTGCTATAACAAAATACTTTAGGTAATTTATAAAAAACAGAAATTTATTACTCACAGTTCTGGAGGCTGGGAAGTTCAAGATCAAGATGCCAGCAGATTCAGTGTGTGGTGAAGGCTTACTCTCTGCTTCAAAGATGGCTCCTTATTGCTGTGTCCTCTTATAGCAGAAGGGTTTGGGAAGCTCTCTCAGCCTCTTTTATAAGGACAGTAATCCCATTCATGAGGATGGAGCCTTCATGACTTAATCCCTTCCTAAAGGCCCCACCTCTTAATTCTACCACATTGGCTATTAGGTTCCAACATAGGAATTTGGGGAGGACACCAACATTTGGACCATAGTACAACCCAAATGTCCATCAATAGTAGAATGAATATATAAATAGGGATATATACCTTATATGGAACCAGTAATGAGAATGAATATACTACAACTACATGCAACAATGTGGGCAAATCTCACAAACAAGTTGTTGAGCAAAAGAAGCCAGATCCAAAAGAGTATACACTATGATTCCATTTATATTATGAAGATCAAAAACATGTAAAACTCATTTATGGTGTAAGAAATCAGGCTAGTGCTTCCTAGTGCCTGCCACCCCTTTCCTCATCCAGCTAATTCCAAGTGCAGAGCTTGCTCTCACCACTATAACCACCATTACTACCATCACTTCCACAGAGTGTCCAGGGCTATGTTCTTCAGGGCTTATGGTCCAGGGAAGTTGTAAGGATTGCTATTTACATGGGGCAAATTGGATGGGGACTGGCTAAAGCCCCAGGCATGGATAGGCATCCTTTCAGCAAGGAGGTCATCAGCAAAGGGATGGCTACTGTCCAAGAGAAGCCCTCAGCATGCACTCCCAGGAAAGATTCTGTCTACATGCTTGCTCTTATGATCTGTAGATGCTGAACCCACTCTCAAGGGGCTCCTGAGCATTCAAGTTATGCCCCTCACTAAAAATGGTCCTTCATTTTGACTCTGGTTCCCTTTAGGTCTTTAGGTCTGACCCTTCCATCCTAGGCTTTACTGATTTCTTTCTTCCCTTCAATCCAGAGGAGCCTTTCCAGCCTGGGAGGAGGTGTTGGGTGGGTGAGATTGGAGGGGAAACCTTTGCTCTCACTATTTTCTTCAATCATTTCATCTTTGTTAGAAGACCTCTCATTTCTCCCAAGTCCTTAAAAGACAGGAAAACTTATTTTTTCTCTTTTTCTGACCCATGCTTGTCTTTCATTTGAAGCAATGAACATAGAACAGCTTAGCTACTTGTCAGGGAGGTGGTAGGTAAGGAGTAAAGAAAGAAGGAAAAGGTAAACTCTTGGGAGAAAAAAAACTTTAGTTAATATCTTAAAATGTCATCTCACAACACTTGGGTTGAATTAAAGAATGAAAGTATTGTTAATATAATTATGGAATTTAGAGGAGAAGCTAATTTACATGTGTGGTGGAGAAAATATTAAGTTTTAGATCTGTGGTGTTTCAGGTGGTGGCAACATATCAGGGTGTAGGTCTCTCTGAGGCATTTGGAATTATGGAATTCAAGGGAAAGGTCAAAACTGGATATGTATTTGTGTTTTTTGGGGATGGAAATGAAAATTGAAACATCACTGTGGATGAAATAAACTATTTCTGTTAGGGAGTGCAGTTGACTTCATCAGGTGATTTATAGGGCATCTAGATTGTTTGATGTAGTTTGCAATGACTTCTTTTTATTCACTGAGGTACTTCTATAATTTTAGCATGATTTATTTAGATGGTTATACCATTATCTTTAATATTTTATTGTGCACTAGAAATATAAATCCCACTGTCACATAAAATTATTATCTCTCACTTGAAAGTTATTAGAGAATTTTCTAACTGTTATTGATGGTGCTGGATCATTCTGTTTCAATAATATTTAAGCTGAGCTTCCTTGTATTTCTTTTGACTTGTTGATTTATGAAAATTCAGTAAACCACTTTGTTGTAGATACCAGGGATTAGCAAAGAATAGTCTGCTGCCTGTTTTTGTGTGGCAATGAACTGAGAATGGTTTTTACATTTTTAAATGGTTGAAAAAAATTTAAAGAAGAATATTCATGATATATGAAAATTATATAAAATCCAAATTTCAGTGTCTATAAATAAAATTTTATTAAAACATAGCCACACACAAATTCATTTCTGTGGCTGCTTTTGTGCTAAAATAGCAAAGTTGGGTAGTTGCAACAGAGACCACATGGTCCTTAAAGCCTAAAATATTTACTCTTTGGCCCTTCACAGAAAATGTCTGCTGACTCCTGGTATACATCAACTGCTGTGTCATTAGTAACCTAGTAAGAGACAAGTACCCAAAAAACAGAAGTGCTTGTCTCACAAGGACAATCATTATTTAAATAATTTCTGACCTCCTTTCCTGCCCTATTTTTTTTCTCCTTGATATCTACCACTATTTATCACAATTTAACATATTATACATTTTGCTTATTTAAATAAATAGGCACAGGTTAATTATTTCTTCCCCTTTAGACTGTAACTTTCATGAGGGCAGGGATTTTTGTCTGTTTTGCTTACTGTTGTATCCCTCCCCCCACCTAGGCATGTAGTAGACACACACAATGTACCTTCGAGTAGACACACAGTATATATCTGTTGAATTAAAAAGATGACTGTGGTAAATTTGCTACATATTATTATATCCAAATCTGAGGCTGACCAGAGGACAGAATGAAACAAAATGTCCTTTCTTTATCTGTATAACTTGCTTAGCTTTGCTCTAGAGATTCTAGGATAAGTATCCCTGAAATTCAGCAATATCTGACAGCATTTTGGTGCTGTTGCCTACTGTATATAGCACTGAGGAACAGCATGTATAACTATTTATATTAATTTTAAAAAGTATTTTATAATACATTATAATTTTAGAATTTAATTTTATAAATAATTATTATATTAACATATAAATTTGTATATGATATACCTATATCTCAAGCTTTTATGTGTTACTGTTTTTATACATTTGAGGTAATGGGCTTGGTGAAGTGAATGGCACATATTAAGTATCTAAAGGTTAGGGTAATTGAAGAATTAAGCAAGCTCTTAGGGAATAGGTTGTTTTATGCATTCAGGGGTATGGCTTAGTGGTTTCCCACTGCATTTAGAATGAAATGCAAATGCTTGGCCAGCCAGTAAAGCCTGGTATGATTTGACCATTTGTCTCTGTCTCCAACCTTCTCTCTTGCTTACCATGCTGAAATCATATTGAACTTCTTTAAATTCTTCTAATACCATAAGTTCCTTTATTTATAACTAAACAAAATATTATGGCTCCCCCATAGACTCTAAGCTCTTATTAGGGCAGGGATCACATATGTCTTGTTTGCTAACAACCCAGTGTTTAGCAAAATAATTGAAATGTAATAAAAAGTAAGTAAATATTTGTTGAATGACTACATATGTGAATGAAAGAGCACTGGACTTGGTGTCAGAAACCTTAGCTTAAAATCCTGAAATGCACCATAATGGTTCTGGTTGTTGGATAGATGCCAGTTACATGGGTGCGTTTGTGAAAAGTCATTGAGTTTTAATGTTAGCACTTTTGAAGTAAATATATTGATAAGTTAAAAAAAAACAATCATGAGATGTTCCTATTTACTATGTGAAGATGAATAAGTCAATTTCTCTGAAATTTAGTTTTATCATTTATCAAGAAGTATTATTGTACCTACCTCATAGGGTTGTTGCAAGCACTGATAAGATCACATAAGTGAAACTGCCTTATAATAGATACACATCAAATACCAATTGAATCTTTATTATTTAAAGGATGTAGAAGTGGAAAAAATGCAGAGGTAAAGCTCCCAGAGGCCTAGTAGAATAAACCTTTCACACAGAAGAGCCCTTAGGCAGCTAAAGACAGCTGTGGCTTTAAGAGACACCATGAGGAGGAAATGGACTCCAGGGAGCACTTCATCTCTGGAGCATGCCAAAGGGACATTACGTCCTCTTGCCCTTAAAAATTAGAAGGGCCTTGGGGCCTGGGGAAGAGCAGGAGGCTAGGACTGTCAAAGCCTTAAGAAGGGTGGCCAGAGATTGTAGTAATGGTGCCTTTAAGCACAGTGGAGGACAGTGGAGTGATTGGCCGCCTAATCAGCCATGAGAGAGCCATGTGGCTGAAAAGTAAAGACAACATAGAAGTGCTTCTCTGCAAATTAAAATGTAGCCTGCAGTGTTTCAAAACTAATAAAGAGCTAAATATAATTGAATTTCAGAGGATTACTGGAAAAAAGAATAACTACCAGGACTGGGAGTCTCCAGGCCATTGTCACAGGAAGGCTGGGAAAAGAAGGGTGAGTGCATGTAAGGGACATCAAAAATGGCCAGAATCTCTTAAGGAATGGGTACACTTCAACTAAAAGTTATGCAGCTGAAGCTAACACTTAAAAGTCAGATTTTAGTTTTAAAAATTCAGCTCATAAAATATACATTATACTACCCCTCTGTCTTAAGTATAGTATCTAATGTATTGAGCCAGAATGATCATGATCAACTAGAAAATAAAGAAGAACCAGATGGAACCAAGATATTTTTTTTGGGGAAAACCCCAAATCTTTGTTAGTATCCTCATAGGTGCTGCGTACTATTACCAAGAACTGTTAAAACTGTTCTTGTTTAATCCTCCCTCAAAGCCTTCAAAGATTCAATTGGTATTTGTTGTATACTATTATGATAAGGCAGTTCCCCTAAGTCTGGTTTGTGTAGGACACTAGAACCCTTACTGGGAATGAGCTAGAGCCTTGCACAGGCTAGATACAGGTATAGAAGACAAACAGCTTACCCTGTGAAAATTAGACAGACTGATAGACACAATAAAGTATGAACATCTGTATGAGGTAACACACAAGTTCCATATTATATGAGAGTTCAGAGGAAAAAGAGATTACTTCCTGCTCAGGTAATGAGGGAAGGCATGCACTACTGATATTGAAGGATGAATGGAATTTTTGTAGAAGTAGATCATGCAGAGGAACAGAGCAGATGCATAGAGCTGGAACAGTTCAAAGCATATTTAAGGGGACGAATAGAGGCTGGTTTGGCTGGAATACAGTATAACTATTAAGGAAGGTAGAACCTGGTTGTAGAGGGTGTTTAATGCCAGGCTGGGTAAATCCATGGGACAGTGATTATTTTTATTGAGATTTCCTAATGTCTGGGTAAAAGCTGCTTTGTTGTTGTTTTTGTTGTTTTTAAGTGTGTTGCCATTACCTTAGAAGTAATATTTAGTTTGGGATGCGGACCTGACTGAGAATCAAGACTGACAAATACTCCTGCTTAGAGAAGTGTAAAACTAATACACACACACACTGGCTGAAAAAGGGGACTCGAAAGTAGAGCAGCAGGGGATCAGAGTGGAAAGAACATGACAACAGAAGGAGCAGGGAGGTAACCTGGGGATTGGGGGAATTTGAGGTATGGGGTGATATGGGTAGTAGGCCTTGAGCCCCATATCTCTGTGAGGAAATTATCTTCTTTAAAACAAGATGTTGATCTTTGGAGGTTTACTACTGGAATGCTAGGTGAAATGACTGACAGGTAGATTTTTGCCTCCTTGGTCTTACCTTCCCCTGGAAGGTAGCTGCCTCTGATGATGCCTGTTGTCTCCACCATGCTGACCTCTGGAGAGGCAATTCCTCTTTGAAAATCTTGACCCATGCCTGACAGCCCTTTCCTTTGTGGTTCCCCCTAACAGAGCTGATACAGGCTCGATTCTTTTCAAAAAGACTATTAAATATTGAAGAATAAACAAGAAATAAAATACAAGAAGTCCTGCCAGATTTACCTAGCATCTCTGATATCACTGTCCCTGGTCAAGCCACTCTCACACCTCAAATCTCCTTTTCCTACTGCTGCCCAAAATAGCTTCTTAAAATCCCAATTTAGCTATATCACTTCCCTGCTTAACTCTTTCATGGCTTCTCATTTGTACATGGATTACATTGTAATATATGGACTTTCTTTTAGTATTTCCTGGAGTAAGAAAGGTTTTACAATTATATTTACATAATGATTAATTTATTTATCTGACATGAGGAGTTACAGTTAAAATTGAGATGATACTTGGGAAGGATGAGGACCTTCTTGTGTAAAGGCATAAGAGTTACAACTCTCCCCAGAATAGCTTCATCAGAGGTCACTGGATTTCAGACTTTGTTTCCTATAGTGCTGGGTTTTTGCTGAGGTATATCTAGGCTGCCTCAAGGAGAAATCCCAGTGGGTGGGATTATAGCCCTCCACCCCAATTCTACCTGAAGAATTCTGCCCTAACCCATTTTATATATTGGTGATCTGCATAAGATTTTTTGAGGGCTATCTGCTGCTTTCAAAAAAGGTGGGTTGATGAGAAATCATTAGATGATTTATAAAGTTCCTTTCAGCTCCAAAATTCTCTGAGAATCCAGCCCCCTTGATTTCTTTCTTGATTCACTTTATGCTAATTGTGTTCCGTATAATTCATACCTTATTGGAAAATAATGGAATTTCAGAGCTACAAGAGGCTTTAGCAGTTATCTTGTCCAGTTTCCCAAAATGAACTCCAAAGAGTAGGACTCCTGAGAAATGTTGATTGCTTACAAAAAGGACTATGTAGCCAAATACTTTGAGACTGTACTTTTGTCACATTGCTCATTAGCATTTTAAAGGCTCTGAAAAGTCTTGTAATAAAGCAACCTTTTAACCTTAAGTCAGCATTTTCTACATTTATTCGATCATAGAGTCCTGGTTTTGGATAACACAACCTTTTAACATTTTGTGGAGGGGTAATTTGGGAAACACATAGTTCAGCCTCCTCCTTTTGCAAAGAATTTGAGATAGAAAATGATTTGTCCAGTATTACACACCTGGTTATCAGGTTTCAGTCTGATATTTATTCCTAAATTGTCTCTGCTTAACTTCAAGTAGGTTATAAATTCCTTAATGGACTGATAGACTATGTCTTATAATATATTACCTTTCAGGTGCTTAGTTTCATATTGGGAACATGACAAGTGAATAATAAATGTGTGGTAGCTCTGATTGAACCCTGTAAGAAAATGAAATGTTACAGTATGAACTAGCTTCTGTGTATGTATATGTTTTTGCATCTTTTAAAAACAGAATTGCTGTTCCCTCATGCACACCCTCCCTCTGCAATTGCAATGTGTTTTTTTGTTTCTCTGAATGCTCTGTTGTCAGTAGTTCATGGTCATTGATTCATACTGTTTATTGGAAATAACTCTGTGGGCTGCTTTGCCTCAGGGATAATTTGATTAGGGGTGCTGTTGTTTGACACCGTTCAGGAAATTTTACACTGTAAAGGGTATTAGATTTGTCACAGAATGATATTGAATGAAAGCCAGGGACAAGCAAGCTAATAACATGCTAACCTGGTTATTAAAATTGGACCTTTTGGCATTTTTGTTTGCCATTTTTTGTTGATATCTCTGTCTTCCTAAGAGATAAGCATGTGACCAATTTGATGATTTTTATTTGTCAAGGGCAGAAACTAATATCAGATAAAGAAGGTTATGGTGAGTTGATATAGAGCCCATGATTCCAGAATACTGTGTTTCTGTCCTCTGAGGTTAGCTATCTGTTTATGATACAGAAAACATTTATATGAGAGAGCAAGATTGGAACTCCCTGAAATGAAATGCTCACATTGACCACATCAGCTGTAATGGAGCATATCTGATGTAGTGACTCAGCCTCTGTGAATCTGACTGTGTATATGTGCTCTGTTTTGTACAGGGAATCATCATCCAGGGACCTGCTGGAGATCACAAGAAAACATGGGGAGGGGTAAGTTTCTTTTCCCTTTTAGGTAATTTAGACTCTCTCCATAGCCACTTTAGCCAGGAAATCAAATTTGCAACTCATAGTAATTTTGTGGACACCTCAACTGTATTTCTTGTTAGTGTTAGAAAGTTTTTGTCTGAGGCAGGACTATGCAGAGAAAGACCAACAACCACATGTTGCTTACTGGGTCAGATAGCTCAAACTTGATAGTACATAGACCTGCCCAAATCCCAGCTTCTTTATAACTCTTCCTATGGTTTCTAAGTTTTGTTGATAGTAACATTAAACAAACAAACACAACATTATTCTACTATGCAACCGATGACAGTAAAAAATTCATCTGTGAGGTTGATTTGTAAATGGTTTCCCTTAAAATGTTAAAGCCCAACATTAAGAACTATTATATGAATTCCTTGTGTTTATTTTTACTTTCTCATAAGACTATTTATAGGCAGTGGACAGTGGACAATAGACAAATTTAAGGTCATTTCATTGTTAATATTAAACAGCCCCCATGGTGATTTCATAAATAATTCTAATCAATGTAGATCCTGTCAACCTAAAATAATCAAAAGGGTCAGAATCTAGTTTAAAGAGAGTTTATTCAAGCACAAAGGTTGAGGACAGGCCTTCCCAGGAAGCACAGATTCCAAAGAATGGAAGTCAGTGTTCCAAAGTGTAGAAGTTTAAAATCACTTATAAAGACAAAATTTAGGGAATTTTAACAGAATTTCAGCATCTTTCTATGTAAGGCTTAATGCATAGTTATAACAATCTGATGAGTTGAGGTGGTCCTCTTTCGGGAAAGGTACATTTAACATTCCACACTGAAGATTTAACTTTCATGGGGTCCCTGTTCAGGGTGCCATCTGGTCTGAGTTAGGTAGAGGACAATAAAGGAGGCAGTTAATCTATAACAAAGATCAGTGCCTGGAAGGGGGAGGTCTGGTCTCTGGTCTTTCCTAGTCGTTTACAAACAAGAACAATGAGCAAGAGAGTAAAGCTATAATCTAAGAAGAAGAATTGCAAAATATGTTACATGACTCAGAACACAGTCCCATCTCTCTCAAGGCTTTAAGTGTTTTGGAGGATCCAATAGCTTTTAAATTTTATTTATTTTCACAATCATAAAATCAGAGTGCTATGAAGGACCTCAGAGGAAGATTGGGTGTGGTGTAGTATAGTAAGCAGAGTACTAGACACAGAGCCAGAAGGGCTGAATTCAAGTTCTACCTCTACTACATTGATCAAATCCTAGAACCTCCCTAAACTTCTTTGTCCATCCTTGCGGTGGGATTAATACATTCTGTACTTCTGGCCTCAGGAAGTTGTGGTTGGCATAACGTGATAATACATTTGAAAGTGTTTTGAGGCCAGGCGCGGTGGCTCATGCCTGTAATCCTAGCACTCTGGGAGGCTGAGGTGGGAGGATCACTTGAGCCCAGGAGTCTGAGGTTGCTGTGAGATAGGCTGACGCCACTGCACTCTAGCTCGGGTGACAGAGCAAGACTCTGTCTCAAAAAAAAAAGAAAGAGTTTTGAGAACTCTAAAGTGTAATGGAATCGAGCAGTGGTATCTGTTTATTGTTGTCCTTATTGAGTAAGTATATCTCCATTGGTTCTTTTAATGGTCAAAATGAAGTTATTTGATCAGATGCTTTTCTGTAACCAGCAGGTCTGGGACTAGGGTTGTGCGAGTATAACTGAGAGTTCCTCCTTATGTTACAGCTTGCTTGTCATACCCTTGTATGGGTCCTGGTAGGCAGCCCCAAGGATTATGGATCAGTCATGTAAAATGTCTTCCTGAACCCTTGCTGAGTTAGCTTTTGCTCCTGTTTTCTCCAGAGCTTCCCATGGAAATTTATTAGCCCTAGGGATTCTGATTCTTTCTAAACCTGCACAAAAGATGTCAATCTCTGATGGTTTGGAAATTTTAAAAACAAACAAATTAATAAAATGAGTCAAAGTTCTGGGACTAATTCATGTTATATCTTGCCCCCAAATCAGCTGTCAATGGAAGCTTCCAGAGTAGCTCATCATGGGTTGGTCCTCACCCAATTCCAAAAGCTTCAGGTAGATTTGGAGAATATTCTGGTTGTTGGATAGAGCCAGTTACATGGTCATAACCAATATGGTGAAGAGAGCTGCACTGAGACAAGGCAACCCATTCTTGTTTCCTCTTTTCCTTTTCAGACTGACCAAGTCACTAGCAAAGGGATCATTAGGTGCTTACTTTAAAAGATGCCTCAGCAAGTATTTGTTCAAATGGTAAGGCAATTTATATACAGGTGACCCTTGAACAATGGGGGGGTTAGGGGTACTGACCCCCCACACAGTAAAAAATCCAGGTATCACTTTTGACTCCCCCAAAACTTTACTAATAGTCTACTGTTGACCAGAAGCCTTACCAATAACATAAACAGTCAATTAATACCTATTTTGTATGTTATTTGTATTACATACTGTATTCTTACAATAAAGTAAGCTACAGAAAAGTAAATGTTATTAAGAAAATCATAAGGAAGAGAAAATACATTTACTATTCATTAAGTGGAAGTGGATCATCATAAAGGTCTTTATCCTCATTGTCTTCATTTCACATTGAGTAGGCTGAGGAGGAGGAGGAAGAGGAGGGGTAGATCTTGCTGTCTTGGGTGGCAGAGGTGGCAGAAAATCTGTTTATAAGTGGACTTGTGCAGTTCAAATCTGTGTTGTTGAATGGTCTACTGTAGTTCCTGTTAAAGAACAGGGCATGATAATGTAATCTGCAAAGGTGGTCATATTTTCAACCCGGAGAAGAGACAAGGGAAGTGCTTCAAAGACTACTGCTTTAACAACACAGAAGCTTGTGATAACATTTTGACTGTTTGTGTTGACCACTTTAAAAGCATTTGGTAACATCCTGAATCTCAAGGAGACTATCCTTTACTCTCTAAGCTTTGCTTAGTTTGCCTGATTACATTTGTTAATTGCTGACTCTGTTATTGGAAAAAGAAAGATGCTACTGTGTGCCATTTTTCTCTTTTCTGGTGCTATACAATGAAGTTTTTACTGGATTTGGCAAAGATTCTCAAAAACGTAGCTCAGTGTATCATACGAAGGGACACAGAGGAAAACACCACAAAGATACGGCACTAGCCCCATTAAATGAATTAAGGATCCTTGAAAACAAAGGACACAGCTGGACAACTATACAGTTTAGGTGAAAAAATAAAATTGAATTAAAATTGAGGTGAATTTCTTTTAGTATTCTTTGATACTGAATGAAATTATTTGTAAACATGTGTTATAAGAATCATTCTTTTATTTATGTGACATGAAAGATTATAAACATGGTCTAAGTCTTATAATAAAAAGGGGGTAGGATGAGAGCAGATGTGTGTATTTATTTTCTTTTTAGGCCACCACTATCCATTGTGTGTGGCATTGAAATTCCATTTACTATATATGAATTCTTAGGTAGGATTTTGTATTTAAGACTCTTAAGAACCTATAATTATTTTGATATTAACAAGTGTCTATAGAGCACTTTATAACTCACAGATATTTCCTCTACATTATCTTATTTGATCTGTATGACAACCCTATGATAAAAATAGGGATTATTATCCTCGTGTTATAAAACAGAGGCTTATAAGACTAAGTCTTATCTATAGTCCACAGCCTGTTAATGGAGAGCCAAAGGCAAAACTAGGTCTTCTTATGTCATATGCAGTTTCTCTTTTCTTCCAATAAACCATGTTCTGAATATCCTAGTCATCAGTAGCATGTAAAGTGAATTAAAAACTTAGGAGCTATCTGTTGCTGTGGGAGGTATAGAAGAAATTATTTTCTAAGATCTACGATGATGTTCATATATCATGGGGACTAGACAGACAAAGGGAAATGGCTTAGTGTCCATCAGCATTTGTGGTAACAGCTAAAACACATGTATATCAGATAGTAGAGTGCCTCAAATATTAAAATCTTCTGAGCAGCCATAGTCCCTGGCTGCAGTAATTCAAAAGGCAGCAGCACTGATTGGCAGTGACCATAGTAGGTAACAAGACAATTCAATTCAGAAGCTTGCTCTGCACAACTCATAAGGGAGGTATCTGAAGTAAGTGGCCTGACACTGCTTACCTGGCCTATGTGCAACTCACCCTTTTTGACTGACAGATTTTTATCTTTGTGGCTTTTCTTGCCACAAAGAATATAATGCATCATGGAACACAAAAACAGTATGAGATGACAAGATGGGATGCTAGTTCAATAAAGAACAGCATGTATAAATAAAATTATGTGTAAAATTCTAGTAGAGAATTAACACTTTCACAAAGAAGAGAATGTGAGGGTTTTGCAAATGTGCATATACAGCCTCACAAAATATTGCATACATTATACAGTCAGCCCTCCATATGTGTGGATTCTGCATCTGCAGATTCAACTAACCGCAGATCAAAAATATTCAGAAAAAAATAAAAATAAAAACAATACAACAACAAAAATAATGCAAATAAAAAACAATACAGTATAACAATTGTTTTCAGAGTATTTACATTGTATTATTGTAAGTAATCTAGAGATGATTTAAAGTATACAGAAGGATGTGTGAAGGTTATATGCAAATACTATGCCATTTTATGTAAGAGACTTGAGTATTTTGATATTTGCAGGGGATCCTGGAACCAATTCCCAGCAGATACTAGATGACTGTACTAGAGTATTTATCTTTAATCATCTTCAGATGGAAATTAAAGCTTTATTCTACCTTTTAATTTTATCCCTGGGCAACTGATATATTCATGACAAAGTGATAAAAGGCTCAGCACTGCCAGTAAGTATTATCTTTACCTACAAAGCAATTTCTTTGTAGTTTTCTTGCTAAAAAATTCTGGGATTATTGTTTTTGTTACAATCTTTAAGTAGAATTTGATTTTCTAAAATTATATCTGCCTTCCATCTGAATTTTTTGTATCTCAGAACACACTTTTATTACTGCATATTCTAGGTGCTATAACAGCAATTTGTGGTATCTATTTGTATAATATGCAATTATTGACGGCTAATTTCATGGTCTACCTTAAAAACAGAGTTTCTGGAAGAAGTTCCTCATGCTGTCTCAATAATAGCAAACCCCAAGCTGCTCCTACACATCCTTCACAAAATAGGAATAATAGCCACAAATCTTCAAAAAGATTAATTTTGCTTTCTTGCATAGAAAACAATATATCTGGAATAGCTAATATTTGTAATCAGGCAGGCCTTATTTATAGAGGATAACTAGAATAAAAATATGAAGATAACTTAGTATTTTTTCTGTTTTTCCTCTTTCACTAGTTAGTCTTTGGAAATAGCTCTTAGCTACCTGGCTTAGAAGAAAATCTTAGGTCTACAAAATCTTAATATGAAAAGTCAGTTTCCATCTTCATTTTCGATACTTAATGGTCACATGCCCTTCATGTTCTAGTATGAATATAGTCATGCTATAAAAAAACCAGTGGCAATGCTGCCATTTAGTCTTTGTTTCTTATTAAAACATAGCAGCATAATTCCTTTGGGTCCTTGGACGTGCTTGGCTCCTTTAGCCCAAGGAACCCAAACATGTCTCCCCACTTGTCAAGACTTAGTGGAAGGAAAGACGGTTTACAGCCACCACAGTAAATATCTAAGTTCTTTGATTCACTGCTGAACTACTGCTCAATTGAAGCCAATTCTAAACTTTACCTCTGAGCATACAGCTCCATATTTTCAAACAGGGAATGCGCCTTCAAACTGACAAGCCTTGTAAAGTGACTGTCTTATAATGTAGTACCTAATTTTATTTGGGAACTCCCTGGACTATAGTTCAAGTGAAGGCATACATTTAAAGTCAATTAATTATTTCATTTTCTGGCCTATATTAGATCTGAGAGTCTCTTTATTATGGTGACATGCTCATGCCTCTGTAGTTTACATGATGTCACCAATTTATTGTAAACTGTTATCTTCATGATTTTATAACAGTAATACAAATCTGCACGGGGCTGACAACTGCCATCATGTTTTCTTGGCAGGTGTTTCCCACCAGAAAAAAATGGGCTAACTATTTAAGGTTCAGGCTACTTTTTTTTTTTTTAACTCATTATAGTGCTTGATGCTTTTTGTCTCTGCTATTTACTTACTAAAAAAGAAAATAACCTTTGGTACATAAGTTTAGAACAGTTTCTTAACCTCAGTACTATTGATTTTTTTTTAATTGAGGCAAAATTCATATAACATAGACTTGACAATTTTAAATTGTACAATTCAGTGGCATTTAGTACATTCACACTGTTGTACGACCATCTAGTTCCAAAACATTTTCATCACTTCAAAGGAGATCCCATACCTATTAAGCAGTCACTTAATATTCCTTCCTCCTCCCAGATTCTGGCAACTTCTAATCTGCTTTCTATCTCTATGAATTTACCTATTCTGGATATTTCATATAAATGGAATAATACAATATGTGACCACATTGTACACATATGTGTCTGGCTTTCTTCACTTAGCATAATGTTTTTTAGTTTATTCATGTTGTATTAGTATTAGTACATCATTCCTTTTTATGACTGAATAATATCCTGTTGTATGACTATACACATTTTGTTTATCCATTTATCGGTTGATGGACATTTAGCTATCTTTTGCCTTTTGGCTATTGTGAGTAGTGCTGCTGTGAAAGTAAATGTACAAATTTTTGATTGAATATCTCTTTTCAGTTCTTTTAGTTGTATACCTAGAAGTGACTGTTGGCATTTTAGGCTAGACAATTCTTTGCTGTGGGGGGGCTGTCCTGTGCATTGTAGGATGTTTAGCAGCATTCTTGGCCTCTTCCCAATAGATGCCAGTGGGACTCCCCACCCTTAAAGTTATGACAACTAAAAATATATTCAGATATTACCAAAGGTCCCCTGGGGGGACAAAATCACCCAAGGTTGAGAACCACTGATTTATAATAAAGGAAAGAAAATCTTTAGAGATAAGCCATATTTCACATATTATGATGTTTTATTTTTAAATTTTTATTTATTATTTTAAAATAGGCTTTGTTTTTTTAGGGAAGTTTTAGGTTCACAGCAAAATTGAGTGGAAGGTACAGAGATTTCCCAAATACCTCCTACCCCCACACATACATAGCCTCCCTCATAATCAACATCCCCCACCAGAGAGGTACATTTGTTACAATTGATGAACCTACATTGACACATCATTATCACCCAGAATCCATAGTTTATGTTAGGGTTCACTCTTGGTGTTGTTCATTCTATGGGTTTGGACATACGTATAATGACATGTATCTACCATTATAGTATCATACAGAGTAGTTTCACTGCCCCAACAATCCTTTGTGCTTCACCTATGCATCTCTCCCTCCTCCCAAGCCCTGGCAACCACTGATCCTTTCACTATCTCCATAGTTTTGCCTTTTCAGAATGCCATATAATTGGACTCATTCAATATGTAGCCTTATCAGATTGGCTTCTTTCATTTAGTAATATTCATTTAAGGTTCCTCCATGTCTTTTCATGGCTTGATAGCTCATTTTTTAAGCACTGAATAATATTCCATTGTCTGGATGTACTGCAGTTTATTTATTCATTCACCTACTGCAGGATATCGTGGTTGTTCCAAGTTTTGGCAATTATGAATAAAGCTGCTATAAACATCTATGTGCAGGTTTTTATGTGGACCTAAGTTTTTAGCTTTCTTGGGTAAATACCAAGGAGCGCAATTGCTGGATCACATAGTAAGAGTATGTTTAGTTTTGTAAGAAACCACCAAACTGTCTTCTAAAGTGGCAGTACCATTTTGCATTCACACCAGCAATGAATGAGAGTTGCTTCATAATCTTGACAACATTGATGTTGTCAGTGTTCTAGATATTGGCCATTTTAATAGGTGTGTAGTGGTATCTCATTGTTTGAACTTGCAATTCCCTGATGACATACAGTCATGAGCTGTATAACGACATTTTGGTCAATGATGGGCCGCGTATACGATGGTGGTCCCGTAAGATTATAATACCATATTTTTATTGTACCTTTTCTATGTTTGGATATGTTTAGATATACAAATACTTACATTGTATTACAGTTGCCTACTGTATTCATTACAGTAACATGCTGTACAGGTTTGTAGCCCAGAAGCACTAGGCTATACCATATAGCCTAGGTGTGTAGTAGGCTATACCATCTAGGTTTGTGTAAGTGCACTCTGTGATGTTCATATGACAAAATCGCCTGACAACACCTGTGACAGAATGTATCCCCATCCTTAAGAGACACATGGCTGTATACTGTGGAGCATCTTTTCATATGTTTACTTGCTGTCTGTATATCTTCTTTGGTGAGGTGTTTGTTAAGGTCTTTGGCCTATTTTTAAATCTAGTTTGTTTTCTTACTGTTGAGTTTTAAGAGTTCTTTGTACATTTTGGATAACAGTCATTTATCAGGTATGTCTTTTGCAAATATTTTCTCCCACTCTGTGGTTTGTCTTTTCATTCTCTTGATATTATGATGGTTTTTATAGAAGTAAGTTGAGTCTAAAGGAGAGCAGTATATGCTTCTGGAGACCAAGGTATAGTCCTAGTCCTATAATCAAGTAGCTGTGTTGTTGGGTAAATCACTTAACCTATAGATTTCAGTTTTATGGTCAGTAAAATGAAGGGGTTAAGATGGATCAGTGGTTTTCAGTGTGCTCAGTGAAGCCCTAGGTGTTCTAAAGGGGCCCCTGAGGGGTTACCATGAGGGAAAGGAAGAAAGGGAAGTGCCCCAGGTGTATAGAACCTCCTATCCAGACAGAACACCTCTACTATTTTGTATTTTATCTGTTATTATTTCATTATAGGTTTGATTTTCAGAGGATTCCATGACTAATAAAATCTAGAAGGCCACTAGATTAGATGAATTTCAAAGATCCCTTTTAGCTCTGAGATCCTGTGATGCATGAATGTTAATTATCATCCACCTTTTGAAGCCATATTAATGTGTAAAGGGAAAGAAAAGAAAGTGATAGAAGGACTAGCAGAATAGATAATATCATGTGCTTCTCTGATGATGACAAATCAGTTGCTTCCCCACTTTATGGTTTTGAAGCATATAATTCTTCCAGTGTTTCCAGTGTAGCCTCATACACTCAGTATATTGGGTTGAACCATATGAAATGCTGAAAGTCATGATTTTGGCCTTCAGAAACTGTAGTTTCATATGCTTCAACCAATATAAATGCAGTATGCATAGGGAACCCTTGAGTTCAGAGGCTACTTAAGCATCCAGCTTATATATATCAGTGAATTAGAAGTGTGTGGACTTCATGGGTAGTTAAAGGTCTACTTTGGAAACAAATGAGATTCTAGAATTCTATGCATCAGCCCAACACATCCTTTGGGATTGATTACATGTAGAGTAGCAAGAGTGTATGGAAAAGAACCAAAATCAATTTTGCTTTTACAATTATTGGGTTTGTTTTGGTAAATATTAGTAGCCTCCAATAGTTTCAGGCATGTGAGGTCTAGGCCTCTCTAGTCTGGTTACCAGATTACAACCAAGTCTTAGGCCAAATTTTGCTACACACATAAGACATTTATTAACAAGAAGGCACAGTTCTGCCATATAACCTATTATATAAATTCCATGAAATCCCACTTCTTTCCCCTTTTAGGTCTACCTATAGTACCTAAGATTAAAAAGTTCATCTGAGGCATATGTGACAGCATTCTAGCTATGGTATTCATCTAACCCATCTAGTTAGATTAAAGCAACCAAGAATCCTTCAAATCAGCAGCTGAATATGGTCCCTTTTAGGAATCAAGTCTTGGCCACCATTCCTAAGGGTATAAACTGCAGGCGCTTTAGATTTTTATACTGTGTGCGAGAAAAACCTGTGTGCAAGCTGCTGTCATTTCTAGAGCAAATTCATATATAAACAACATTGATCTCACCAGAGAAAAGTCATTTCTTAAATCCATGTGCTAAACTAACAAAGGCACTAACTTTTCAATGAAACTCCATTTCGTAAATCCATTATGCTAGATTGTTGGCTGGAAAGAAAGATAGCTGAATGCTTTTGTGGTAGCCCCCTTTGGAATGTGGCTTTTTGGTTAAATGTAGTATGCATCCTACTAGGACAATTATCCACTTCCAAAGTCTAGATTACAGCTATCACAGAGAATACCTGTCATATTGTCTATGCCGATGGGTCATAAAGCAGTCACTATAACATAAAGTTGTGTGTTTAAAACTGTGTTTCATATTTGATGAGTTCTATCTACCTACCTTTTTTCCCATTAAGTGGTGATTATTAGTCATAGATATTTCCATATTCTTCCATATGGGACAGAAGTGTAATTAGTATAGATAGGATCCATAAACTAGAAAGGAAATCTTATGGTTGTAACAAATGTAAACACTAAGACCTGATATTGTTGGTGATACAATTGATGCACTAGTAATAGGAGAAATATCCATCTTTGGCATTCTCCTGTTTTGATGATTCCACCTGACTGTATGCTTAATCATTCCAAATTAGACCATTTATTGATTCCATATTTGTTTATTTACTGTGGGCAAGGCATTGCCCCTACTTCAGAAATATCATATGTTAGAATACCATGCCTTTAAATCAGTTGGCATAATTGCTAGGAATTTGATTGCTGATATCTGCCATTTCCTGAAGAATTCTATTTGACAAGAAGTAGCTGTAAATTTAAAACCCCTTCAAAGAAAATTTTGCCTTTTACTTTCCTATGTGGGAGAAGCTATTGGGCCAGTTCTATCTCATTTTTCCTTATGAAGCATAAAATTGTTAGACAAGAGACATCTGAATGTATGGTCTAAAATTTGGCTTTTAAGAAAACCATGTTGAGGTAGTTAGTATCACTCTGGGGGAACCATATTTGTTTTGTTTTTAAAGCATATTGACTTTATAGGCACACATTATCTCTTTTATCATCTCTCTTATAGAAATCCATTTCTGGCATATTATCCACACTTATTCCAGGAACCCTGCCTGTTATCATCTAGCATTTCATTGTATGCCTCCGGTAGTACAAAGATATTTTTTAAAAAGTCTTAGGTAATGATTATAACCGCCACATTGTCCTTAGGAAGAGGGTTTAGGGTATTAAAGATATTAATAATAATGTTTTTCTTCTTTCAAACCCTTAGACTTCCCACTTTCACTAGCTCAATCCTGCAACTTCAAATTATTTTTTAAATATCTGAGCCCTTAAGTGGGTTTCAGCTCCCTACTTCCTGTATAAACACATACTATATGCCTTTCTAACTAAGCTATAAGTTTGAGACAACCTGGTTGGGCACATAAGCACCCATACAATAAATTATGAATTATAAATATACCACTATGAAGAAGTTAACCTTTAATTTCCATAAATAGGTTACAGTGGTGAAATCAAATAGGGAAGTATTCTATTTTTCTACCTTCCTACGTAAGGTTAGTAGGATGATCCAAGTAGCATCTTTTTAGTTTGCATAATTTTGGTTTTTAGTAAGTGAAATGTCACTTCAGACTGTGAGACTTTATTTTCCTAGGGAAAATTATTTCCATCAGTTTGTGATAAGAAGTCCCTATTTAACAACTATTTCATCAGGAAAAAAAATCTTAAAGGTACTGTACGCAGGCATAACTAGGTAAATAATATCAAAATGACTTACAAGCAAGAAAACAAGGAATTATGAGTGTGACACTTTATAAGATTTTAAAAAATAAATCTGAGCACAGGATTGGGTAGGGAGGGTGCTTTGTTGATTTTCTCTATTTGTTTATTTATTTATTGTTGGTTTGGGGGATGGTGATTGCTTGGCCAGCAAATAATGTATTCATATCCCACAAAGATTTTGATATTATGCTCTACTCCCACTTTCCAAAACTCTTTCCATTTATAGAACTCTTTACTGTTACAACTGAAAGTACCTAAGAAATTCTATGTAGCACCCTTGCTTCACAAATTAGGAAACAGGCCCAGATAAATTAAACAACAAATGTAGAATCATGCAGCCAGTTTAGTGCCAGAGCTGGAGCAGGAATCCATGTATCCTGACTACTACAACTTCAGAGTCTTTTCGCCATACCACATTTTTCTCTTATGCTACAGTTTCACTTGTGTCAATACAGCATTGGTGAAAGTGGTGAATGGATATTGGCTGTCTTAAATTTCAACAATATATCTCAAAAAGCAGCTTCCGTATGACAAACAGAAGGCTCGATTAAGTAGATAGCTTTGCATGTTCTGCAGTCTTTTATGAGAAGTTCACTAACCTAATAATAACAAACTAAACAAGATTATTAGAGCTTTATTCAGAAAAGAAAAACAGCTTCCTGGTTAGTTTGTGGACTCATTATAGATTCAGTCTGTGGTACACCAATATTTACACAACATTGTCTGGGAACAAATTTTCCATTTGAATAGATATATTTTGTAGATTGCCTATGCTCACCTTTTTAACATGATAAGAAAACTTTTTAAAAACTATGTTTTTATGGAAATAGTTCTATGTTAGATTATATAATTTACTACCTCCTTAAACATTATCCTGAACATCATATGGCTCTTTATAGGTGACTCAGATTCACCATGATAAACATAATTATTGATGGCTACAGCTTTGGGAACTGTTAGTGTGAGGGAGGTTAGATCCTACTCTAAATAATCCCCAAAGGGCTTTCTGTCTGTCTTTTCCCTTGCCTTCAGATTAATTAGCTTTCACTTCTTGTTGCTGTCAGTATGTTGATCTAGTTCAGCCCACCCTGTCCCTTCTACTTTTCAGTTTTCATGTGCAATGAGCCTTTCAAGTCTCATAGCCAGGCTTATGAACATGGGTAGAATTAACTGCCCCTTGATTAGTCTAAGGGAATTAGGGCTCCCCTGTAGGTAAAGCATAAGAAGAGTTATAATGCATGATCCTTGGTGATCTCTTGTGTCTAAGTTCACGAGACTGGGTTTATTTGAGTGACTTCTGTATAAATGAGGTATTACTATCATTAGTGTCCACAATGATTATGTAAAATATTGAATAGCCACCTGAACTATCAACCTAAAATTCAGTAGAACATAATTTAACTAGTGTGTTTTGTTGTAGATACTCATGGTTCTCTAAACATATGTATCTGTCATGTATATAATTTTTCTTTCTTAATCTATCCTTCCTAAGAGCTTCTTTGTGGTCTGTTGTTAAAATTCCAGGGCTGATAAGCTATCAACATACATTTGACCAAAATTGAAGTTAATAAAAGTAAGCATATAAATTATGATAAAGGATGTTTCCTCACGTTTATTAAATGTATCAGGTCCCTATAAAATAAAAGACCAGAAATAGTCTTAAATTTACATCCAGAATAATTTCTGAAATTTTAAAATCTCATTATATTCCCAAATATTTATGAATCGTCAAAGTATATTGTAATAACTATGCAACATTGGCTAATTGAAAGGACTTATAAGATTCTACAGGGTATATTTTCATAAGGCTTTAATAATGACTAAAGGTATGGTGCAGCAGGAGAAAGAAAATGGTCCAAAGACCATTTTTAGTAACACAGGACATGCTTGTCTTCTAAATGTGAATAACCAAGATATGTACAAGATAACCTTGGTGTCAGGGCAGCCAAGGCACAAGTTTACTGAGAATCTTTGATATCCCACTGGTCACATAGCTGAAACTAGGCTGTGTAATCAATTAAATCAGGTGCAAAGCATCAGTCTACACATTTTCAATAAGCAGTGCAGACAAGCTAATACAGAGCACCTCCAAGGGAGTTTCAGACTTTAAATAGCACTTTATAAAGCCAGTCCATTCCTTCCCAGACTTGACCAAGGGGGCCAAACTCCAGGCATCCCTGGAGTTAAGCAGACAGAATGCAAGTTAACCCTGTCTTTACTCATTTATTCTGTATTTTCTAAGTGCATTTTTATTATCAGCTTGATAAATCTTAATTTTTCCTTTCATGGAATAACTGCCACAATGAAAATGAGTCGTACTACTATTTATTGTAAATCCATTCTTTGTCACACCCTGAGCAAAGCACTCTATGTACATTACCTCATTTATAACTATGAGATTGGTGCTATTACAGCTTTATAGATGAAGAGGTGATGCTTAGGTTTTTGCTTTCCTCACATAGCTGTTTGCTCTGACACCCCTTTTTCTTACTTTCTAACTGATATGAACTACTTAGCAAGCTTGGGATAGCAATGAAACCACATTTGTTACTCAAATTAAACAACCACAACCATCCCCCCCGTGGGCACGTACTCCAGGCTGAGGTCTCCACAGAGAGTGGGACCCATGCTTCTTCCTTGGAGGACTGATAGTGCACAAGGAGTGCCCAAACTGGGAGCACTCTACCCACCAGCATTGTGCAGAGATGCACATCAGACATGCAGCCCAGGGGGAGGTTTGAGAGCTGGACTCAGGTGGTGTGGGAGCCCATGTGGACAGAACTGAGTGTGGAGAGTGCTGTTGGGGGTCAGAGACCCAGTGATCTGGGAGAGAACCCACCCATCCCTGCAGGCAAACTGCCCTACTGGATTAGGGTGGGAAGAGCCTAGCCTGGTGCCATAGCAACTAAGAGTTTAGGTTCCTCCCCTGCAGATAGCCCTCCAGGTTCAGAGAGCCTGGCCTGATTTTCTTCCCAGTGGCCCCTCCTCGTGGCTGGAAAAGCAACCTCAGGGTCCAGTGAGGCTTTTCAAAGCCTTATAGGCTCATGCAACCACACTACAATCTGCCTTGCTAGTCCAACCACCTTTGCCATTATGGAGGTCAAGCAACACCCTGGGAGCTACAGGGCCCTTCCCAAAGCCTGGAGCATTCAAGTGCTCCACCTGAGGGACTAGAGTTTACCATGGGCAAAAAAGAACACCTCAGCTGTTGGCTCTTTCACCCAAGCATTAACCACTGACAGGAAGAACAACTCTATAGCTCATTACAGCATCTACCAACTCAATCAAACAGGGTGTGGTTGATCCATACTCACAAGCTCCACCCGCCACCTCAGAGATTAAGCTAGGGGACCCAATACAATTCACACTGCTGGGAACAGGTGAAGTCAGCAGGATAGAGGCAACCCAAGAGGGTCATCAAACCTGCTTGAACACCCCATAGACAACTCGGGACCAGCACGCTTCTCCCTGGGATGGTCAGGGATTAATCTTCGGGGACCTGGGGACAGACATGTAGGCTAGACTCAGTACCCCCAGGACTCAATCATGTTGCCAGATGAGAAAGAATCAGCAAAAGAACTCCGGAAGTATGAAAAATCACAGTGAAAGGACACCCCCAAAAGGGAACACCAGCTCTCAAACAATGGATACAAACCAAAATGAAAATATTGAAATGAAAGATAAAGAATTCCAAATATAGATTGTAAGGAAGCTCAATGTAATCTAAGGGAAAATGGAAAACCAACTTAAAGAAACCAGAAAAACAATTGAGGATGTGAATGAAAAATTCACCAAAAAGATTGACATATTAAAGAAAAACCAAATGGAACTTCTGGAAATGAAAAATTCATTTAAGGAAATACAAAACACAGTGAAAAGTTTTAAGAATAGACTAGACCAGGCAGAAGAAAGAATCTCAGAGCTTGAAGGCAACTCTTTCGTATTAAATCAGTCACTTAAAAATAATGAACAGAGAATTATGAGGAACAAACAAAGCCTAAGAGAAATTTGGGATTATGTAAAACACCCAAATATAAGAATCATAGGCATCCCAGAGGGAGAAGAAGAAAACACACAAGGGCTGGAAAACCTATTTGAGGGAATAATTGAGAAAAACTTACCCAGCCTTGCTAGAGATTTAGACATCCAGGTACAAGAAGCTCAACAAACACCTGGGAGATTCATTGCAAAGAGGCAATCACCAAGACACATAGTCATCAGACTGGCCAAAGTCAACACAAGAGAGGAACTCCTGCGAACCATAAGGTGAAAACGTTAAGTATCTTACAAAGGAAAACCCATCAGGGTAACTGCAGACTTCTTAATTGAGACCTTACAAGCCAGAAGGGACTGGGGCTCCATCTTCAGTCTTCTTAAACAAAACAACTGCCAGCCTAGAATTTTGTGTATTTCAAAACTAAGTTTCATAAATGAAGGAGAAATAATTTACAAAGCAAACACTGAGGGAATTTGTCAAGACCAAACCTGCCCTGCAGGAAATACTCAGAACTGCATTATATATGGATCAGCACAATGGTCACCCTCCAGTGTAAAACTACCCAAAAGCTAAAGCTCAGAGCTCAAATAAAGAAATAGTATAAGATGTAAAACAGAGCAATAATGTACTAACCAACGGGATGAACAGAACAGCATTCCACATATCAATTCTTTCTATAAATGTAAATGGTTTGAATTCTCCACTCAAGAGACATAGGCTGGCTGAATGGATAAAAAAAAATACAAGCCAAGTATCTGCTGCCTCCAGGAAACACATCTAACCCACAAGGACTCTTACAGACTCAGGGTCAAGGGATGGAAAAAAAATATTCCATGCAAATGGAAACCAAAAGAAAGCAGGTGTAGCCATTCTTGTATCAGATAAAACTGACTTTAAATCAACAATAGTAAAGAAAGACAAAGTTTGTCATTATGTAATGGTAAAGGGAGCAATTCAACAAGAAGATATAACAATCCTAAATATTTATGCATCTAACACAGGAGTGCCCAGATTCATAAAGCAAACCCTACTAGATCTAAGTAGAGAGATAAACAGCAGCATTGTAATTGCCAGGGACTTCAACACCCCACTGACAGAACTGGACAGATCATCCAAGCAGAAAATAAGTAAAGAAACACAGGACCTAAACAGGACTATCAAAGAATTGGGCCTAACAGATATCTAGAGAACATTTTATCCAAGAACCACTGATTATATATTCAACTCATCAGCACATGGAACATTCTCCAAGATCATATTTTAGACCACAAGACGTGGTTCAACAAATTTGGAAAAATCAAAATCATACCATGTATCTTCTCAGACCACAGTGAAATAAAACTAGAAATCAACTCCAAGAGAAACACCCAATTCTATATAAAGTCACGGAAATTAAACAACCTGTTGCTGAGTGATTACTGGATCAATGATGCAATTAAGAGATTTCTCGAACTAAATGACAAAGAGGACACAAGCTATCAAAATCTATGGGATATAGCAAAAGCAGTCCTAGGGAAAATTCATAGCTTTAAATGCCTACAACAAAAAGACAGAAAGATTACAAATTAACAATCTAACAAAACATCTCAAGGAACCAGAAAAGGACGAGCAAACCAAACCCAAAGCCAGCAGAAGAAAAGAAATAACTAAGATCAGAGCAGAACTAAATGAAATCAAAAGCAAGAAAATTATACAGAAGATCAACGATACAAAAAAATTGGTTCTTTGAAATTATAAACAAAATTGATACACATCTTGCTAAATTAACCAGGAGTAGAAAAGAAAGGACTCAAATAAGCTCAATTAGAAATGAGAAAGGAGATATCACAACTGATAGAACAGAAATACAAAATATCATCTGTGATTACTATGAAAATCTCTATGCACACAAACTTGAAAATGTAGAGGAAATGGACAATGTTCTGGAAACACACAACTTCTCAAGGCTCAATCAGGAAGAAATAGCACTCGTGAGCAGACCAATAATGAGCAATGAGATAGAAGCAGTAATACAAAATCTTCCAACAAAAAAAAAACCCTGGACCAGATGGATTCACAGCTGAATTTTATCAGGCCTACAAAGAAGAGTTGGTACCCATTTTGCAGAAATTATTCCATAGCATTGAGAAGGAGAGAATCCTCCCAAACTCATTCTATGAAGCCAGTGTCACCTTGATACCGAAGCTAGGAAAGACACAACAAAAAAAGAAAACTACAGACCAATATCCCTTATGAATGTAGATGCAAAAATCCTCAATAAAATACTAACAAACTGAATTCAACAGCATATCAAAAAAATAATCCACCATGACCAAGTGGGCTTTATCCCAGGGATGCAAGGATGGTTCAACATACTTAAAGTCAATAAATGTGATTTACCACATAAACAGAAGCAAAAACAAAGATCATATGATCATCTCAATTGATGCAGAAAAAGCATTTGACAAATTTCAGCACCCTTTCATGATAAAAATTCTTAAAAAACTAGGCATAGAAAAATCATATCTCAAAATAAAAAAAGCCATCTACAACAAACCCACAGCTAGCATCATGCTGAATGGGGAAAAGTCGAAAGCATTCCCACTAAGAACTGTAACAAGACAAGGATGCCCACTGTCACCACCTCTATTGAACGTAGTGCTGGAAGTCCTAGCCAGAGCAATCAGGCAAGACAAAAGAAATTAAGGGTATCCAAAAGGGGAAAGAGGAGGTCAAATTATTGCTTTTTGCAGGCAACATGATATTAAACCTAGAAAACCCCAACGATTCCACCAAGAGACTCCTGAAATTGATAAATAAATTCAGCAAAGTCTCAGGTTACCAAATCGATGTACACAAATCAGTAGCATTCCTATGCACCAATAACAGTGAAACTGAGAATCAAATCAAAGACTCAATATCTTTCACAGTGGCTACAAAGAAAATAAAATACCTAGGAATATACTTAACCAAGGAGGTGGAAGATCTGTACAAAGAGAATTATAAAACACTGAGGAAAGAAATAGCAGATGATACAAACAAGTGGAAATACATATCATGCTTATGGATTGGTAGAAAAAACATTGTTAAGATGTCCATATTACCCAAAGTTATTTACAGATTCAGTGCAATCCCCATTAAAATACCAATGTCGTATTTCACAGATCTAGAAAAAATAATTCTACTCTTTGTGTGGAACCAGAAATGAGCCCAAATAGCCAAACCAATCTTAGGCAAAAGGAACAAATCAGGAGGCGCATCACATTACCAGACTTCAAACTATACTATAAGGCTATAGTAACCAAAACAGCATGGTATTGGCACAAAAATAGAGACATAGACCAATGGAACAGAACAGAAAACCCAGATATAAAACCATCCACTTACAGCCATATGATCTTTGACAAAACAGACACAGATATACACTGGGGAAAAGAATCCCTATTCAAGAAATGGTGCTGGGAAAACTGGATAGACAAATGCAGAAGAAGGAAATAAGATCCATATCTCTCACCACTTATAAAAATTAATTCAAGATGGATAAAGGATTTAAGTGTAAGGCATGAAACCATAAGAATTCTAGAAGAAAATGTTGGAAAAACTCTTCTAGATATTGGCATAGGCAAAGAATTTATGAAGAAGACCCCAATGGCAATCACAGCAACAACAAAAATATATAAATGGGACTTGATCAAATTACAAAGCTTCTGCACAGCCAAGGAAATAATTAACAGAGCAAATAGACAACTTACAGAATGGGAGAAAATATTTGCAAGCGACACATCTGAGAAAGGACTAATAACCAGATTCTACAAAGAACTCAGGCAAATCAGGAAGAAAAAATCAAACTGTCCCATTAAAAAGTGGGCAAAAGACATGAACAGAAGCTTTTCAAAAGAAGATAGACAAATGGCCAATAAACATATGAAAAATGCTCATCACTTGTTATCAGGGAAATGCAAATTAAAACCACAATGAGATTTCACCTTATCCCAGTCAGAATGGCCTTTATTAAAAAGTCCAAAAACAATAGATATTGGCATGGATGCAGAAAGAAAGGAACACTTATACACTGTTGGTAGGACTGCAAGTTGACACAACCTCTGTGGAAAACAGTGCAGAGATTCCTCAATGAACTAAAAGTTGGCCTACCATTTGATCCAGCAATTCCACTACTGGATATAGTAGATCATTTTATCAAAGAGATACCTGCACTCGAATGTTTATCTCAGCACAGTTCACAATTGCTAAGATGTGGAATCAACCCAAATGCCCATGAATTCATGAGTGGATTAACAAAATGTGGTATATGGAATATTACTCAGCCATGAAGACAGATGACTTAATGCCTTTTGCAACAATTTGGATGGAATTGGAGAACATTATCCTAAGTGAAGCATCTCAAGAATGGAAAAACAAACACCATATGTACTCACTATTAAATTGGAACTAACTGATGGGCACACACGTGCATACAGGGCAGTAAAACTCAACTGAAATCAACCGGGGGGGGGGGAGAAGGGAATGGGCGAACGCCTACCTAACGGGTACAATGAGCACTATCTGGGTGATGGGCACACTTATAACCATGACTCAAGTTTAACAAAAGCGATCTCTGTAACCAAAAACATTTGTACCCCTGTAATATTTTGAAATAAAAAAGAAGCTATCATCCTTGTACATCATAATATGTTAGACTTGTTTGATTGTGTGAGAGATAAGTGTATTTAGTCAGGGTTCTCCCGAGAGACAGAACCAATAGGAGATGGATAGATAGATGAGAGAGGATTTATTAGGGAATTTTGCTCATGATATTATAGAGGCTGAGAAATTCCCACAACAGGCTGTCTGCAAGCTGGAGACCTTGAGATGCTGGTAGGCTGGCTCAGTCCAAGTCTAAAAGCCTCAGAACCAGGGAAGCTGATGATATAACTCATAGTCTGAGATCAAAGGCCTGGCTGGGGGTACGGAGTGCTAGTTTAAGTCCTGGAGTCCAAAGGCTGGAGCTTTGATATCCAAGGGCAGGAGAAGAAGAGTATATCCCGGCTCCAAAAGGCAGAGAGCCAAAATCCTCTTTTTGTTCTGAGTTCTCAGCTAATTGGATGGTACCTGCCATATTGAGGGCGGATCTTCCTTGCTCAGTCCACTGTCTCAAATGCCAATCTCCTCTGAAAACACCCTCACAGATACACCCCAAAATAATACTTTGCCAGTTCTCTAGGTATTTTTTAACACATTAACTGTCATGTGAGTTGTATTTAAGTCACACTAGTTTTGAGCTTGGGGCCTCATGAAGTGTATGTAACTCACACGTCTCTTCACCTTGGAAGCTGTGTGAGCTGTTTTTCAAGTTGCATATAACTCACGCACAGAAAACAATAAAAAATAACAAGTTTTTCATTAAATTAGAAAGGATCATTTTGTTTTCAAAGTTTTTATTCTATTTTCGTAGTCTTAATAAAACACCATGGCCCCAAGGAAAACAATTTTTTTTTCTAGTGTGGCAGTCCGTGTGTTAATCCAGTCAAGTTGACACCTAAAATTAACCATCACAGTAACCTTAGAAATTTTGATACAGGTAGGAACTTTTTTTTTCCTATGAGAGAGCCAACAGATCCAAAAAGTGGATGAACGAAATGGAAGAAGTAAGCATTACTAACAAAATTTTAAATATGTGTGTTGAAAATATACAAAGGAATAAAGAAGGATGAAAGTTAAAAAATAGAAGCTTATAGCCTTGAAGGGGAACCAGATAGCCATACAAAAACTTATAATAAAGTTTGATAAATTGCTATAATTGAAGTATATATAAATACTGAGAATCCATAGCAGCTCTGTCTAATGAAGTGGGGAGTCAAGTCTGGGGTAGGTTTTGTCACATCTGAGTGGAATAGGAGTTCACTAGACAGAGGAAATATCAGGTGCAAAATTATGGAGGCATAAAAGAGCCAATTCATAGAATGGAGAGATTTGATTTGGCTGAGGAATAAGGTGCATGGCCAAAGAAATCAGCCATTATCCATATCTTTCACATCTGTCCCTTCCTATCCATTCCTAATGGATACCACCACTTGAATGCATGATCTCATTATTTCTTAAGCTGGTCTGTTGCAAGTAACCTTTTACCTGGCCTTTTCCCCTCCGTTTTCCCCTCATCCTACCCCCAAATCTATTGTATATATACATAGTTTTCTAGGTTATTCTCCCCTAAGTATTGGTCTAAAACCTTGAGTGGCTACCAAACAGTTCAAATATCTTAGCCTAACATTAAGTGCCTCCATGACATGGCAATTGGCCACTTTCCTGTTCTTCCTGTTTTGAGTCTTATGCTCTGGCCCCACTGACCTGCTCACTGTGCTTCATTTATGCCACTTGCTTTACTCAATTCCAGGCCCTCACTCACTGTTGGCTTAGGATGTCTTTCCTCACCATGTTTGCATGTCATGATCCTGCCAGTCCTTAAAAGGCCAGCTTTTCAGGGATCCTTCCCCCTGTCCCCTCTCCTCACATACCCAATAGAAATATGTCTGTCTTCTGACCTCAAAGAAGTCTTACAATAGAGCTCTTTGTATATCTCTTTTATCTTCGTTACCTCTTGGACTGAAAAACCTTGAGGGCAGAGGTCATCTGCTACTCATCTTTGTGACTTGCTGCACTCTTTTATTTCATTTATTTTTATTGTTTTCTTTTGAAAAGAAAGCATGAACTAGAGCTTATTTATTCTGAAATTATGAAAAAGTGGTTAGGTTTTTTTGAATAAATATACTTATTGTGTAGGGGTGTGTGTATAAGCCTTAGATTTGAAATATTTTCTTTAATGAGTGTTTCCTAACTGAATGTGAAGAAAAAAAGGTTTAGGTTTTTCTTTATTTCCTTTAATGGGAAAACCGCACGTTTTATATAACACCTCAATGTTGTGTTCTCAAGCACATTTACATTCTGTATACTTGTCACATCATGTGATCCCTGATTGAGGCATGCACATGATTCCCGACAGCTGTGAGTTAACTCGTGCAATTTAAGGGGAAGGAGGCAGAGGGAAGTGATCAACTTTAGTTTCATATATCACCGCTTTAGTTAAAAGTCCTAATACAAGCCCTTGCAGCCTGGAAATTGCTTGGTGTTTTGAGAGGAGATAGTTTGATTTCATCCTGTAGATCAAAGCTGCTACCTCCTCCTTTGTTTCCACATTTTAAAAAAGTCTAATTCTAGCATCATTATGCAGGGTCCATTAGATTTCCAAATTTGATGAGTATTGGCAAATACTCTGCCACCACCTCCTGTTCCCTATTATGGGAGACATAACTAATCTATAATAGTATTTTTCCTACTAGTCAGGTTTACTCCAAGTGGTATCTTCTAATTGACCAGATTTGGCAAGTGAGATAAAATCTACTTGCCAGCTTAGTCCATCTAGAGTCCTCAGTATTATAATACCTTGCCTCCTTGGTACAAGAAATACATAGAAGATGATTATGGAATGCTCTTGGTAATTTCATTAGGCTGGCATTAGAAGATCTATTTCCTGCTACATTACCTTCCAGTTGCTTATCCTTCTGAATTAGCCTACTTTCTGGTTACTGGATAACTAGAGTTACCTGAATTAGCCTGCTTTCCTTGACTCCCCTTTTCTATTTAGATAGCATATAAGAAAATAATTTTCTCTTAGTTGTATTTAGGTTTTTTTCCCTCTGTAAAGTTCAAAATCCATTATTGTTGATTGTTTAGTTTATCCTCTGGAAAACTGACTCAAAACCCAGGGATATCTTAGACTACATTAACATATGTATTGTGTTTAAAACAGGGAAGCTGATAGTCCTGATCAATTTTGGACTTCTCAGACCACACACAGAGTACTGCACTCAGCATAGGACACTATATTTTATGAGAGAAAGATGGTGCAGAGACTCAAATCCATTTTATATGACAAACAGATGAAGAAACAAGACATGTTTATACTGGAAAAGAGAAGCCCAAAGGGAAATAAAATCATCTACTGTCTTTCTCCATGTATTAGTTGGCCTGTTATATAAAGGAGACTTCTATGTCATTTCAGAGGGTATAAATAAAACCAATTTATGGGTCTAGGAAGTCGTTAATTCAGTGAAATGTCTCTTGGAAAAGGACACCATAGTCAAATAAATATGACAAATACATGTGCCATGTCAATTTTTAAGAGATTTAAAAATACAGTCATGTGCCACATAGTGATGTTTCAATCAACAACAGACTACATATATGACAGTGGTCCCATAAGATTTTAATGGAGCTGAAAAATTCCTATCACCTAGTGACGTCATGAGATTATAGAATAACATGTTACATGTTTGTGGTGATGTCGGTGTAAACAAACCTGCGCTGCCAGTTGTTTAAAAGGATAGCACATACAATTATGTACAGTACATAATACTTGATAATGATAATAAACAACTATGCTACTGGTTTATGTATTTACTATACTCTACTTTTGATCATTATTTTAGAGTATACTCCTTCTATTTATAAAAAAAAAGTTAATTCAGACAGGGCCTTCAGAAGATATTCCAGAATAAGGCATTGTTACTATAGGAGATGACAGCTCCATGAGTGTTACTGCCCCTGAAGTTCTTCCAGTGGGACAAGATGTGGAGGTGGAAGACAGTGAATATTGATGATCCTGACCCCTTGTAGGCCTAGGCTGACGTGTATGTTTGTGTCTTCGTTTTTTAAAAGTTTAAAAAGTAAAAAAATTAAAATGAAAAATTTTAAAAATAGAAAAAAGCTTATAGAATAAGAATATAAAGAAAGAAAATACTTTTGCACAGCTGTACAATTTGTGTTTTAAGCTAAGAGTTATTATAAAAGAGCCAAAAATTTTAAAAAATTAAAAAGTTTATAAAGTAAGAGAGTTATAATAAGCTAAGGTTAACTTATTATTGAAAAAAGAAAAATATTTTTAAGAAAATTATTTTTATACATTTAGTGCAGCCTAAGTGGACAGTGCTTATAAAGTCTAGAGTAGTGTACAGTAATGTCCTAGGCCTTCACATTCACTCACCACTCACTCACTCACTCACCCAGAGCAACTCCTAGTCCTGCAAGCTCCATTCATGGTAAGTGTCCTATATAGGTGTACCATTTTTTATATTTTATACTGTACTTTTATTTTACCTTTTCTAGATATGTTTAGATACACAAATGCCTACAGTATTCAGTACAGTAACAAGCTGTACAGATTTGTAGCCTAGGAGCAGTAGGCTATACTTCATAGCCTAGGTGTGTAGTAGGCTATACCATCTAGGTTTGTGTAAGTGTACTCCATGATGTGTGCACAGTGACAAAATCACCTAATGACACATTTGTTAGAATGAATCCACATAATTAAGTGATGCATGACTGTACATATTAAATATGTATCAAGGGCCCTAAAAAGTCATGCAGTAAAAGATCTCTTTAAATTTGTTAACCCCTGCATTCTATTATATAAACAGCTTCCTCAGAGCGTTTCCCAAGGAACCTGCATTAGGGTAATGGTTCTCAAACTACATTAATGGGACCGGCAGCATCAGCATTACCTGGGAACTGATTAGAAATACATTTTCTTGCTCCTACTCCATACCTATGGAATCAGATACTCTGGGGCTGAGGCCCAGCAATCTGTGATAATAAATCCTCTCAAGGATTCTGATGCTGCTAAAAGGTAAGAAGCACTGCTAGAAAATTTCACTGTTATTCAACTCAACAGCATCTTTTTGGTTCCTTCATAGCAGTTAATCACAATTTGTATTTTTAAACGTTTCTTCTAATGATATTCTATGACTCTATAATTCACTTTTATAGATGCTTCCCCTTATGAGGTACAGAAGGAAGGAAATATTTATTGAAGGCCTATTGTGGTTTTCACCCTAGTGTAGGTGCCGTCTAACTGGTGTCAATTTGAATACTTTGAAGAATCCTAAATAATGAGTCCATACCTTCTATAAAATGAAAGACACATTTCTATAATGAGGCAAAACTTAAATTCATTGCTATCATTGTCATTTTTGAAAGAGTACTTACTGGTTTTCATTTACTTAAAAATGTTTTTTTGAAAAGTGTAGACTTGTTTTTGTTTTAACATCTTGAAAGATCTGTAATGTGCCTTCTCTCATGTTAAAATTCTATACAATTAGGAAATCATCTAATCTCTTTGTATTAGCAGAGATTATATTCTGGTGGCATTATATGTATCTCCCCAAACAAGCAAGATGCTTATATAAAAATGTAATTGAAGTAGAGCTTAAAATGTATTTGTATATAAAAATAAAAACAATCCCCCATAAGTGTACATATAACTGTTGCCTTATTTATAATATTTTACTGGGTTTCATAAATACACTTAGAATGTTTATATAAAATGCCTCTGTAAATCATATAGAAGAATTTTCTTTTTCTGAAGGATAGTGAAATGTGTCTGAAGGACAGTTAATGTCACACAATATTTAACTTAAATGCATTTAGTACAAAATTACTATTAGTGTTTCCTTGGAAGGAATTATGGCCAAATTTAATTTTTCAATGTCGTTTTGTCACCTCTTCTTTTCATACAAGTAATGATTCTCTGGGTTTATATTATTAGGTCAATTGGAGTTTTATTTATTTTTAGTTAGAGGGACAAAGATTGATAGCCTACAGACTGGATTTTGATTTGGCTGCTGCTGTCCAACAGCAGAATGCCTTGGGGTATCTACTTACAGTAATGAGTATAAGTAGTGCTATCATTATTACTATATTTAAACACCCATGGTTGGCAGGAGTGTGCTAAAGTCTGAATATAACATAGTTAATCATGTCACTGTCCCTGCCCAGAGCAACTGCTACTGAAAGGACATACTCACATGATGAGGAAGATAGCAGATGCAGTGGTTTACTTCATTGCTCAATCACAAAAAGAAGTTTAAGATGTTGGCTCTGTTTTCTAAAGAGCATCTAGCAGTTTTCATCTTGTATATTAACTACCCACATGGGTTTTTTATTACATTTTTATACTTATTATTATATCTCTTTTTAGTTTTTCTCACAGGAGAAAAAGCCAATTCTGTATTAAAACGTTACCCAAGAGCTAATGGACTTTTTGAAGAAATAAAACAGGGCAACATTGAACGTGAGTGCAAAGAAGAAGTTTGCACATTTGAAGAAGCAAGAGAAGCTTTTGAAAATAATGAAAAAACTGTAAGTATCTTGGCAATTTAAAAAAATTGTATAGATTTGCCTACCTTTTTGATGTATATTTTAAATCTGCGTTCCTGAATTATGTACATTGTTGTCAATTAAAAATTACGTTTGTGAAGAACTCTGAAAATGGCATCCAACTAATAATATTCTGTGTGTAGGAGAGCTAGGTTCACTTCCCTGTGCGTTGGTCTGTCTTGGAGGGCCTCAGTTCTGTAGGACTTTGCTGAGCTAGGATTTATTATCTTGGCAAGGGGGAAGGATTTGGTTCACACAGGCTTTGTTCTGGAAAGTTACAGATAAAATCATCACTTTGCCTAATCAGAGAGAAAATGTGGAGGCAGTTAATGGATGCTAACATTGTTTTAAAACATTTTGCCTCTCATACTAAAGAAAAGACATATCCGGACTTCCCTTCCTACTCAGTGAAAATACTCCTCTTCACCTCTCTTTACTCTAGCCCACATGCTATTCAACGAGAGCAGGGATGGGAAAGCATAAGGCAGGGGTGTAAATTCTATAGAACTGCTCCACAGCTGGGAATTACATTACCAGAGGTAGCCAATGTATAAAGATCTAGTCCTGGGCACTGCGAAAAAAACACTAGATGCTAAACAAGTGATGTCAGATGTGCCAGAGGGACATCAAATATACTTCAATAGCAGTGAATGCAGAAGAGTTTTAAAGAAAGGGGATTTGCTCTTTTATTAGGTAGAGAGGGGCCCAGGGGTAAGAGGAAGAAGCTCAAGGAAAGACACTCAGAGAGACATGATTGCTAGATTCTAGTGTACACAGCAAAAGCAAAACCAGTTTATAAATTGATAAGCTGTGAGCCTCATTATTTCAAATGTTAGTTAAATCACATGGTTAAAAACAGAAAAGAATACATCATAATCCCATGAAGCAATCACAAAGCACTGTTGGCTTTTTCATTTCTTTCCAGCTTTTTTCTTCTGCATCTGCTTAGTCCTTGTTGGTTTTATTTTATACATTTTACTTTTTTTATACAATTAATACATGTACATTGTTGAGAAATTGAAAAATGTTGTAACACATGAATAAAATCACTTGAATTTTTAGCACCACTAGTTTTATAATTTTGGTATATATCATTCTGGCCTTTTTTTACTACATAGATACTTTGTAAATAAGAAAAATAGGATAGCGGTAAAAGTAGTGTTTTGTAGCATGGAGTTATTAATAAAAACTATCTCAAGTACTTAAAACATAAACAAAACTTGGTTTTTGATACTGTGTTTTATCAAAGAATATAAATTTTAGATGTTCTACTGTGGTTTTCACAAAACTAATGACTTTTGACCCTACTTTATCATTCTCCTTTAAAGAGAATGGTAAGTACTTATTTGAAATTTATTGTTCTAAAAGTACCTTATACCAGTGAGTAATATTCTTTTTTAAAAAAATCACTTTATTGAGGTACGATTGACATATAAAAAGCAGTACTTATTTAATGTATACATCTTGATGAGTTTGGGGATAGGCATATACTCATGAAACCATTACCACTATCAAGGCCATAAACATATCCATCACCTCCCAAAGTTTCTTTGTGCCCCCTTTATTATTATTGTTGTTGCTATTTTGTGTGTGTGTGTGGTAAGAACACTTAACATATGATCTATCCTCTTGGCAAAATTTAAGTATACAATACAGTATTGTTAACTGTAGGCACTCTGCTGTATAGTAGATCTCCAAAGCTTATTTATCTTGCATACCAAAAGTTTGTATCCTTTGACTGCCACCTCCCCATTTCCCTCTCCCCAAGCCCCTGACAACCACCACTCTCCTCTCTGTTTCTATTAGTTCACCTTTTTCAGATTCCACATATAAATGAGGTCATGCAGTATTTGTCCTTCTGTGCCTGGCTTATTTCACTTAACACAATGTTCTCCTTTATCCATGTTGTTGCAAATGTGAGGCTTTCCTTCATTTTTAAGGCTGAATGATATTCCATTGTATGTATATGCCTCATTTTCTTTATATATTCATCTTATCAATGGACATTTCATTACTTTTAGTTAGGAATAATATTTAGAAACCAAGATCTGGGAACCAGAGTGTGCTTATTGCTACCAGGGTGTCATTACTTCTGGGCCTTTCAGCAACAGGGCTAGGAAAAATAAAAATCACTTGGTCATATACATGTAAATGCATACAAGTGTCTATATATACATATACATATATGTGAGATAACAAATTCATTCTGCTGATCTCCAATTCCAATCCAACCCCTCAGGGCTTTCCCGACCATTCTATATTTGTAGATGAGATGTAGATGTTCTTCCACAACGAGAACCCTGGCTCCCAATAGTATCAACATATTAACTCATTTGCTCAGTCCAATAATACATACAAAATGGTTTCAGGATTTTAATATCCATACCATAATAGGGAGGGGGAAAACTCTTCTATTCATTCATTCATTCATGCATGCATTTATCCATCCCATCCATCCATCCAGGAAATCACTACATATGTATTCACAGTGATTACCCTTTTTAAAAAAGTTATATAGTACTTCCTTGTAAGGATGTGCCACAGTTTAGTTGTCCGATCTGCATTTGGGTATTAAGTAGTTTTGAGTTTTTATTTTTGCAGTGACAGATAATGCTGCAGTAAATAACGTTTGCATATTTATTTTTGCATCATAGGAAGTATACCTTCAGGGTGAATTCCGAGAAGTGGAATTACTGGTCACAGGATTAATGCATGTGTAATTTTGTTAGATATTGCCATAGTACCCTCCATAAGGGTTGTACTGTTTTGCATTTCCACCAGATATATGAAAGAGGCTATCTCCTCATATTCTCACCAGCAGAAAGTTTTGACATATTTGTCAATCGGTTGGGCAAGACGTGATATCTTATGTTGTTTCAATTTGCATTTCTCTTATAAGTGAAGTTACACATTTTGCCACATGTTTACAGGCCATTTTTATATCTATTTTGTGAATTGTCTTTGTCTTTTGCCCATTTTTCTATCAGATCGATAGTCTTTTTCCCTCTCAATTTTTAAAAAGTATATTAGAGATACTAGCCTTTACTGGTGATATATTAATATATTTCAAATATGTGCTCACAGTTGTCATTTAGATTTTGACTTTGTTTATGCTTTTTATGCAAATAAATTCAATACATCTTTTATCAAATCTGGATCTAGAATCATAGTAGAAAAGCTTCCTCTACACCCAATTATAGAAGAATTCACACAGTTTCTTCTAATCTATTTGAGTTTTTACATTTAGATAGTTGATTCACTTAGAGTTTATTCTTGGGTATGGTGTGAGTATCTCATTTTTTCACATGGTTATCCAGTTGTCCAAACACCATTTAGTAAGAAGCCTCTCTTGGCCTCCGTGATTTTAATTATCCTTTATCATGTACCCAATTTCCATATATACTTAGTCTATTTCAGTAATTTCTATTCTAGTCCATTGGCCCATCATTCTACTCAAATGCTAGAACCACCCTGTTTTAATTATAGAGGATTTGTAGTATGTTTTAGTATAAATTAGAGCTAGTTCCCTTTATAAGCTCTTCTTTTTCAGTGCTCTGTGACCTATTCTTGTATGCTTATTTTTCCATATAAATTTTAGTCTTAACTTGTCAAGCTTCAAAAAAAATAATTTGTCAGCATTTTTATTGGGATCTTTCAGTTTGTAAATTAACTTAGGAAGAACTAACATCTTTAAGATATTAAGTCACTGTCTCCAAGAAGAATAGATGTGTTTCTATTTGTTGGAAGTCAACATTTCTGTCTTTCAGGAATGTCTTATACTTTTTGTCATAGGTTTTGCACATTTCTTAGGTTGGTTCCTAAATATTGCTTTTGTTGCTATTGTAAATGGGATTTTCTTTTCCACAATATATTCTAACTTGTTATTATTTGTGTATTTGAAAGCTACTGATTTTTTAAAAAGCTTTATTGTGTTATAATTGACATAAGATTAACCACATATATTTAAAATATACAATTTAATAAGTTTTGACATGTATATACACCTATAAAACTATCACCACAATCAAGATAGTAAACAAAATCATCATCCCCAAAAGTTACTTTTTGCTTCATTGTAATTCCTCCTTCCCATCCCTCCCCACAGTCACCCCCCAGCCCCAGGCAACAGTTGATCTCACTATAGATTAGTTTATATTTTCTAGAGTTTTCTATAAGTTAAAACATACAGTATAACTCTTTTTTGTCTGTCTTCTTTCATTCAGCATAATTATGTTGAAATGTGTCCATATTGCACTTACCAATAGTTCATTTATTTTTACTGCTGAGTAGTATGTTATTATATGTACATGTCACAATTTATTTATCCATTCACCTGTTGATGGACATTTGGGTTGTTTCCATTTTGAAGCTATTACAGATAAAGCTGTCATGAATATTCATGTATAAGGCTATTCATTTTTAACTAATTAAGGACCTATATATTTATTTTGACTTGAGTTCTAAGAAATCCCATGGTCAAAGTTATACTTTCAAGGATGCATTAGATTTCTTTAAACTTTTAATTTTGAGGTAATTATAGATTCACAGAATATTGCAAAGATAATACAGAGAGGTCCCATGTAGTCTTTCCCCAGTTTCTCCCAATGGTTACATCTTATGTAACTGTAAGATCAAAATCAGGAAGCTGACATTGGTGCAATCTGTGTGTATAGTTCTATGCCATTTTATCACTTGTGTAGATTTGTATAACCACCACTACAATCAAGGTGCAGACTTATTCCATTACTACAAAATTCTCCCTCATGCTACCCCTTAATAATCACACCCACCACCCTCTCCTCCAACCATCTCTAACCCCTAGCAATCACTAATCTGTTCTCCATCTCTATAATTCTGTCATTGTAAGAATGTTATATAAATGGAACCACACAATATGGAACTTTTTGAGATTGGCTTTTTACAGCCAGCAAAATGCTCCTGAGATTCATCCAAGTTGTTATGTATATCAATAGTTCATTCATTTTTATTACTGAGTAATATTCCATGGTATGGATATACCACGGCTTGTTGAACCATCCGTTCATTAAGGGACATCTGTGTTGTTTCCAGTTTTTGGCTGTTACAAATAAAGCTGCTATGAACATTGCATAGAGGTTTTTTTGTTGATGTAAATTTTCATTTCTCTGGGAGTACAATTGTTAGGTTGTATGATAAGTATATGTGTAGTTCTTTAAGACACTGACAAACTAATTTGTCATTGTATAAATTGCCATTTTACCTTCCCACCAGCAGTGTTTGAGTGACCCAGTTTCTCTACACACTCACCAGCACTTGGTGTTGTTACTATGGTTTATTTTAGCCACTCTGATAGTTGTATAATTATATTCATTGTGGTTGTAATTTGTATTTCCTTAATGGATAATGATGTTGAACATCTTTCTATGTGCTTATTTTCCATTTATGTATCTTCTTTGGTGAAATCTTTCTACATGTCATTTACTTACTTTCTAATTGGATGTTTTATTTTATTATTAAGTTTTGAGAGTTCTTTATTTTTCTAGGTATGGATCCATTGTCAGATGTGTGGTTTGTAGGCTATTGATTTTTTTGTGTTAATTGTATATCCTACTACCTTACTCACCTGTTTTATTGCTTGAGTTAGTTTTATCATTGACTCTCAAGGTAAATAATGTTTTTAATGCCTACCTCTCTGGCCGTTAGGCTTCTCGGTGCTTCTGTGTATCCTTTCCTGCCCACAGAGACAGGATGCTGCATTTCAACCATCTTAGAAGGAAGTAGAAGAAGAAACTTCTTCACCTGTGAGAGAATTACTTGACAAATTCTCTATGCCTTTCAGTATCACCTTTTCCTCCCTATAGAATTATTCTCATTAGCCTATGTGCCCCTAACAAAAAAAAAAAAAAAAAAAAAAAGAGAGAACTCTTTTAACACAACATCCCTGTCCAGCAACCACCTCATTTCTTGGAACTCTGCTCTGTCTGTACTCACTCCCTGGTGAACTTTCCTATCCTCATGGTTTGAAATGCTGCTGATTCCCAAATTTATATCTCCATCTTGGAGGACTACCCTAAACTGCAGATTTGTACAAATAACTACCTACTCAACATCTCTTGGAATCAAATATGGTTCTCAAACTAAACAGACAAATTTACACCCCTTCCCCCAAAAATCTGCTCTTACCACAACCTTTCTGATCTCAGTAAGTAGTAATCTATCCATCTGTTTGCTGATCTCCAAGCCTTGTTGCCGTCCCTGACTCTTCTTTCTTTTTCACATCCCACACCCCATCTGCCAATAGTTGGTTCTAACATGAAAATATATTCAGAATCTAGCCACCTCTCTACTTCTTACCACTTTACATTCAAGCCACCACCACCCTCCCATCTGTATGATTTCTCGGCCCCCTCTCCATAATTGATTGTTGAAGCAGTAGACTAGAGTGATCCTTTGAAATCTCTTCTCTGCAATGGCTTCCCATCTCCCTCAGTAAAAGCCAAAGTGCTCAAAATCACCCACAAAGCACTAAGCAATCTATCCCTATGTGTCTCCACCCCACACTTCTACTCCATCTGCAGTTATTTCTTTACCACATCTCCTATGACACTCCACTCCTTATTCACTTTACTGTGGCTTTCTTATGCCTCTTCACACACACACACAGCACATGTCCCTCCTCATGATGGCTTTGGCACTTCTTCTTCCCTCTTCCAGATGGATATGTCTGCGCTCCCTCACCACTTGCAGATCTTGGCTCAAGTTCACTTTCTCAGAGAAGAAGGATTCTACCTTAAATTGCAACCTCTTGTCCCTTCTGTGAATTATTTTCTTCCCAGCACTAGCACTATCTCACATCTATTTGTTGTATTTGTTGATTGTTGCTTTCCCCTCCCAGGACTGTTAGCTCTATGACAGTAGCATTTCTCATCTGTTTTGTTCATAGCATATAAAGCAGTACTGGCATGTAATAGGGGCTAAATAAATATTTGATGAAGGAATGAACAAATGGATGGGCATACTATGAAGTACGTTTAATGCATGGGAAGAAGTGATTTAAAATTTCTGTCTATCAGTTCATAAGCTGGCTGATAGATGTGGACTTTAAAATGGTTTTTTATTATGTTGGTTTTATATTTGTTCCCTTTATGGTTTAAAGTCTGTCTTCTGAGTTTGCTTATGCCATGAAAACCATACCATTTACAATAATGTGTGCCGAAGGGCTTTTCATCTAGTAAGTGTAAGAAAATTGGCATTCTCATCCTTGATCTATTTCAGAACAACTATTTCAGAGTAGTGTTTGTTATATATTAAGAAAAATCTAACATTGCACAACACAGTTTCATCTTAATCTTGGCAGTGAAGAAAATGGCTTTTGAGATTGGCTTTCTATTCTTAGACTACTTATTAAAACTATCTTTTTTCTTACTAAAATTTATCACTCAGAACACTTTTGCTCATACATATTTTCATCATCCCCAACCGTGGACTGTGTGAATTTAAAAGATTGCTTTCAGTAGAATGTTTATTTGTAATTCTTTACCTACTTTGGAACGTAAGTCTAATTATACAATGGGAGAAAATGTATTGTGCTTCAGTTTCTAGTTTTCACTGTGTAGAAACTGGGTCAGATTTATTCAGACATTATCTGCTGAATGCCTACTATGTAACAGACACAGGACATATGACAGTGAATAAGCTGCCCCTCCCTCGTGGCATTTGAGATCTGATAGAAACAGCAGACATTCACACAAAAGCTCACATAAGCTCATTGTATATGTTAAATATACACAATTTTTCTTGTCAGTTATACTTCAGTAAAGCTGAGGTGTCATGCCAAAATCCTCTGCTTTCAGAGTCGAGTGGACCTGATTTGGTGTCTCAGCTCTGCCACCTACTGACTGTATTTCTTCGTGCAATCATTTTATCTAAAAAGGCCTCAATTTCTGTATCTTTTAAAAGGGGAAAATTATACTTACAGCAAGAGGTTTGAGGCTGTGCACTTAGAATAGTGCCTGGCACAGAGAAAACCTTCAATAAATATATTTTATTCTAGTTTTTAAGTGTGAATTACAGCCACTTTATTTAGGAATCATTATTTGATCACTACTATTTTTTCTCTCTTCTCTCTATGGGACCATGAGTGTTCTCCACATTTTAGAAGTTTTAATCTTGAGCTAACATTAAGAAAACAGTAGTGATTCTTCAAAACGACTATGTCATAACTTTTTTCACAAATAATTTCTAGTTTATTTTGCTTGACTTTCCAAAATGGTTTTCCTCAAACTTTAGAGTGCATAGGAATAGTTTGGGTACTTATCAAACCTGTGTAGTCCCACCTAGCACCCAGACCTAGGTTTCTAATTTCATTCTGTAATAAAAGAATCCAGGACTCTTTGGGGAAATGGCTGAATCTTGGGCTGGGGCATGCAGAACACAAGATAAGCTGGAGCATATTTTAGTACCAAAAAGTAAGGAAGTGCTAAAAAAAGAAACAAAAAACAGAGTGTGAGCATGTTAAAGAGACACAGGAGCCAACCTGAAGGAGCTCTATTTCCATGGCCAAAGCTGAATAATTTGAGCAACAAAATAATGTAGTATTGGATTATAACACAAAGCATAAAATAAATACACACGAGTGAATAATGATGTGAATGAATGAATAGGTGAAAAAAGACAAATCCACAGTACAGAAAAATTCCAAATTATGTATGTAAATACTCACCCCCACAGGAGATGGAGCTTAATTTTCTGCCTCCCTGGAGTGTGGCTTGAACTTAAAGAACTGCTTTCAAAGAATAGAGTGTGGAAAGGGGTAGAGGGGTTGGGGGAGATTCAGTAAAATCCCTATCAAAATACCAATATCATTTTTCACAGAATTAGAAAAAAACAATCCTAAAATTCTCATGGAACCAAAAAAAGCCAGAATAGCCAAAGCAATCCTGAGCAAAAAGAACAAAGCTGGAGGCATCACACTACCTGGCTCTGATAACCAAAACAGCATGATATTGGTACAAAAACATCATGGTAATGGAAAAGAAGAGAGAACCCAGAAGTAAATCCACATATTTACAGCCAACTGGTTTTCCACAAAGGCGCCAAGAACATATACTAGGAAAAAGACACCCTCTTCAATAAATGGTGCTGGGAAAATTGGATATGCATATGCAGAAGAATGTAACTGGACCCCTATCTCTTACTATATACAAAAATCAACTCAAGATGCATTAAAGACTTAAACATAAGACCCAAAACTATAAAACTACTAGAAGAAAACATAGGGAAAACACTTCAGGACATTAGTCTAGGCAAAGATTATATGGCTAAGACCTCAAAAGCACAGACAACTAAAACAACAATAGACACATGGGACTATATTAAACTAAAAAGCTTCTACACAGCAAAGGAAACAACAGAATGAAGAGACAACCTGTTGAATGGGAGAAAATATTTGCAAGCTATTCAACCGACAAGGGAATAATATCCAGCATACACACAGAACTCAATTCAACAACAAAAAAACCCCAAATCCCATTAAAAAGCAGGCAAAGGACATGCACAGACAATTCTCAAAAGAAGACATACAAATGACCAAAAGTTATATGAAAAAATGCTTAACATCACTAATCATCAGGAAAATGCAAATCAAAACCACTATCAGATATCATCTTACCCTTAGAATGGCTATGATTAAAAAGACAAAAAAATAACAAATGCTGGTGAGGATGTGGAGAAAAGGGAACTCTTATACACTATTGGTAGGAATATAAATTAGTACAGCCACTGTGGAAAACAATATGGAGATTTCTCAAAAAACTACTATTTCTCAAAAAATAGAACTACCATACGATCTAGCAATCCCACTACTGGAATCCTTTAGCAATCCCACTACTGGAATCCAAAGGAAAAGATATCAGTATATCAAAAGGATACCTGCATGTGCATGTTTATTACAGCATCACAATAGCAAAGATATGGAATCAACCTAAGTATCCATCAATGGATGAATGAATAAAGAAAATGTGGCATCTATACACAATGGAATACTATTTGGTCATAAAAAAGAATAAAATCATGTCATTGGCAGCAACATGGATGGAACTAGAGGTCATCATGTTAAGTGAAAAACTCAGGCACAGAAAGACAAATATCATATCTTCTCACTCATATGTGGGAGCTAAAAACGTTGATTTCATAAGGATAGTAGAATAACAGATACTAGAGGTTGGAAAGGGTGGGTGGGTGGGAGGGGAATGAAGAGAGGTAGGTTAACAAGAACAAACAGAGAGTTAGATAAAAGGTATATATTCTATTGTTTGACAACAGAGTAGAATGACTATGGTTAATAACAATGTATTGTATATTTCAAAATAGCTAGAAGAAAGCACTTTAATTGTTCCCAACACATAGAAGTGATAGTCAAAGTTGATGGATACCTCAAATACCCTGACTTGATCATTACATATTCCATGCATGTAATAAAACATCACATGGACCCCATAAATATGTACAATAGTATGTATTAATAAAAAATAAATAAATGAAATGTGGATTGGATTCCAGAACAAAAGGACATTAATGGGAAAACTAGTAAAATTCCAATAAAGCATTGTGTTTAGTTAATAATAATGGACCATTATTGGTTCATTAATTATAACAAATGCACCATCCTAATATAAGATGTACAGGGGAATGTTCTGTATTATCTTTGCAACTTTTACATAAATATAAAATTATTCCAAAATAAGAAAGTTCATTTTTAAAATGCGTAGTCCAGGGTTTGTAAGTCTCCATGGGGCAAGGGAACATGCTTTATTAGATAACACATTGTTAGATTCTAAAGCAAGTGGTTTGGCTAAAACCATTTAGAATACTCAAAGAGCTCTGCAGTGGGTGGTATTTCTGGGGGGTATAGATGACTGTCATATCTTGGTACCTCATCCCAAGTTTTTATCCTGTTTCCTGTGCACTCCATGTACCACTCCACCCCCAAGTTGTGGCTACTATTTAGTGAGTTATTAATATTTAAGGATTTGAGATCTAAGTTCAGCAATCCCTTTTTTTAGCATTTGAAATTTGTAATTTTATTTTTGATCTTATGCAACCTTAATTTAAATTTTTTTCTTTTTTATTTCAGAATATTACAGGGGTACAAATGTTCTGGTTATGTGGATTGCTATTGTACTGCTTGAGTCAAAGTTATAAGTGTGCCCATCACCCAGATAGTGTACCATTGTACCCGTTAGGTATGATTTCACCCATCCTCTCCTCCCCCCTCCCACCTGCTTGATTCCATTGAGTTTTCCTTCCATCTGTGCACATGAGTGCTGATCGGTTAAAAAGGGGGCAATCCCTTTTTAAATAACACCTGTCATTCCAAAGTGTTGCCATTTAAATTTGTTTTGTGTAGAAGTTATTGGGGAAGAAAGAGATATGCCGTGTTCCTTCATACCAGGATATGTTACAAAAGCTACGCTGGGAATCTCTGAATTCCAAGCCCATGGCAGGAAGTAGCAGGCAGATACTTGTGGGTGGGGACAGTGATTATAGGAAGTACTCAGTGTCCGAGGTATTTAAGAATTGATCACTAGGTCCCAGAGATTACATACTGCACTTGGAGGCAGAAACTCAGATTCTTTGGCACTGTTAGGGAAACTCTTGTTGCACTTAGCCTTTCATGATCTGCTGATAGCACTTGAGCGAGATTCAGAACCTTGCCACCAGCTCTGGTTATGAAAGACCCGTGAGAAATGAGAGAATTCAGGAAGGAAGGGAGGTGGAAGTCTGGGCACAGAAACATAGGGGGCAAACATGGGGCATCACTGTGGCCCTTTTCCAGCCATACCCCATGCATTTTCATCCAAACCTTCCTGTACCTGCCCTAGACCCATGCCAGACCCTCCTGTAGGAGCCAAATATGAAGTTTCCCTTGAGGCAATGGGGTGGTTTCCTGGAGCTCCCAAAGGCTTCCTTACTACTTCTTTTGGGACCTCATGAAAATAAGTTAAACAGGGCCAAAGTATGCCATTTTGTGCAATTGGCATTCTGAGCCACTTTCTGAAGAGATGAAGAAGGTCTGACTTCTGCAGGCAGATATCATGTTGTCCCTTATATGATTGTTTAAAGTAAGTTTTTATTGATTATATTGTTGATGTTGTTTTTAAATTAGAGGTGAACTTTAGTCTATGGCAATTGGGCCCTTTTATAGATTATAAATCCTATATAGTCTCAGTTATTCATGTCAGGTTATGGTAGTAACTTAATTAGGAAGGTTTCAGTCTGTATGATATTAATAAAGTAGTAGACTTCCTTCAGTGGGAAGCTCTCCTGTCTGTGCCAGCAGTCTGTACACCTTGACCTGAAGTTACCTCAGTGGGTTTCTTCTCCCAACACCAATTAGTCTTTTTCAGACCTGTCCTCAGAGACTGGATATTAGTGGGACTGATGGGTCCATTTGTTGTCACTTGTAGAATCGTTTACACTGTGGACTTAATATAACGTGTGGCCCTGTCACCATGCTACTGCCTTGGGATGCTTGACTGCTTGACAGGCAGTATTGTCATGGTTAGGAAATGACTCACATATCCAACAGGGAGCTTCAACCAGTCAGCGGAATTGATAAAAATAAAGCCCTCACATTCAAATTGGGATTTGAGTAGAACCCTAGGGCAGCGACTTTGCTTGGTAAATGTTTAGGGCATCTGTTATTCCATCTGAAAGATGATGTTGCTTGCCTCCCATGGCATGCTGGGAGGAGGTTAGCTGTGAATTCAGAGAACAGGGAGCTACCTGTTACCCAAAGAATTACTTTAGCTTAATACACTAAATCTCTCCCTCCATAAAAGGAAGAGACGAGGCAAAAGCCACTCATTCTATGATGAGGCTAAGGTGTTGTAAAATGACACAATAGCCAGCAGAAGATGCCATTTTTTTTCATTTTTGATGGTTTCTTTGTACATAAGTGTCTATTAGTTGGATCCATAAATAAATTACCAAAAATTATAAACAATTACGAATAATGAAAAAAATGTAGCTACTCTGATAAATGTATTCAGGCAAATAGATGACAAAACCCAATAAATACCATATTTCACTGATTCTCCATTTATCACATTTTAACTTCTCTGAAACAGAGGTGTAGTTTACAAGCAATGGCATGTTATGGATTAACTGAAAGCAGTTTTTTTCTTTTCAATACATAAAAATGGTGTACTTTTTAATTCATGGTATATTTGATAAAGTACAGCAACCAATCACTACTCCTACCCACTCCTCAGATATGCTGATCTGGATGGGGCCATTACTGTAAATCAATTTCTGTTACAGTGGGTGGCTGCTGTTTCTTTAATACTGGGGGTTGTCACTAGTTCTTTCTTCCAGTGTTAGGGCACAGTCCCCCTAGGGCAGGGTATCTGACTACAGCTCTCATAGTTGGCGTATCAGTAACTACAGAAGTAAGATTCAGTTTAGCTACTTCCAAAGTAAAATATCAGTTGCAAAGGACTTTGGAACTTTGCTATAGCCCTATATTGTTAGCCTAAGTCTTGGATACCATCAAGCTGAAAGAGGGAATCTATCCCCTGCTGCATATACAGCAACCAGTAGATCCAAAGAAGGTTCTGGTTTTTCTTGAATTGTATGTTTTAGAGGGTCACATTCATGCTATAACTTAAAATTCTATTATTATTTGATTGTTAAGATAGTATCCAATTCCAAAAGCTAATATTTGATACCAATCACTTCTCATCATGAATTGGCTAAAGGCTGATTTTTAATTCCATTCTACTGTTGAAGAAAGACTCTCATGGAATAGGCTCCAATCATCTTTTCATAGGGTCCATGAAAACCAAATAGGTCAAGCTCTTCATTTCACAAATGAGAAAATAACAGCCCCAGAGAAGCTACTGATTTGCTCATTTTCCCATCACAAGATACCAATGAAGCCCAAAATGGGACCCAGGTCTCAGTTCTTCTAATTCTATGTCTTCCTCATTTCTTTGAACACAATGCCCTTCTAATTTAATTGATGATGGTTATGTTGGGGACTTTACAATGAAACAACTTACCTTCAGGCTTCTTATGCTAGTCCTTATTATTCAAGCTCAGGTATGATGGAAACAGAAAAAATGGTGGCTGGTACCTACTCTTAGCTGTATTTGTATTTCTACTGCTTTAAAGTGCTTTAGAACAACACCTGTTGGGATAGACAAAGCAGGTGATATTCTTTCCATCTTCAAACCAGTATTGTGAGTGCCAAAAAGATCAATGATACTCCTGATTTCTGACTGGAATTGAAATTTGTGACTTTGGATTCCTAATCTAGTATTCATCAGCATCATACCATGTAGCTGACACACTTGGAGCACAAGGCAGGATATGTTGAAGAGAAGGAAACCTAATAGAACTTGCAATATAATTGGACCAATTTGGAAGGAGTATAGAGGTAGGCAGAGATTTCCTGTTGTTATCCGAGAAGTGGCAATCTGAACTTTTAGACAGTTTTGAACTTGATTGGTTTGATAGTAAGATAATTTTCAAGGCAGTTATCTTTAAGTTAAATAAACTGATGAGGTTTCATTATAACTCTAGAGTAATATCTGAAGAGGTAGAGGAGATGATAAGGAAGTAGTAGTTTGATCTAAAATTATTGAAATTTTTCAGTGCAACAGGGATTCATTGTTATTACTCTGAAGGACAGATTATGCTATAAAGATCCAGGTGCATATGAATAAGTAAAATGGGATAAACTAATAAAAATTATAATTCCCCATTAGCTTAGATTTCATTAGTTTTTCATTCTTTTTCTAGTTCCTTTAGAATAGAAGGTTAGATTTTTGATTTACGATCTTTCCTATTTTCTCATATTGTATTATTTGAATCTTTTAAAATTTGTTGAAACTCGGTTATGGCCCAGAATATGGTCTATCTTGATAAACATACCTTGTGTACTTGAGAAGAATGAGCTTCTAAAAAACATATTTTAAAGTGTCTGTTTCTTGAGTATTATAATTTATATTCTTCCTCTTTCTCTTCCTGATTATAACAAGTAATCACTGATTGGTTGCCTGCAGAGAGCAGAACTGCGTGGCTTTTGAACCATGTGAATATATTCCCTATTCAGAAAATTATATGCACTTTTAGAAATATTTTTAAAATGACAATTGAATCATGGTAGTGGCTAAACACATAAAAAATATGTACACACACACAAAAGGGTTCCATAACCAGACCAGAAATTGTGAAGAGTTCTTGGAAGATAGGAAAAGCAGATACTATCAGACTGCTTAATTCTGAAAAACTGAAACACCTGCAACAGAAAATGAAAGCCCATTCCGGGAAGTTTCAAAAACAGGGTCAACAAAATCGAAGCACTGGAGAAGGGCTTCAGTCAACTGAGATTAAAGAGTTACTCTCTGAGAGCAGATCTGCTGGCCCCTGCCTTGATCTGACCCTCCACCGACCATCCTCCACCCTGCTTACACTGAACATAAGTACCACTAGCATTTGACTCTTTTCTATCCCCCAAAACTACACTCCAAAGACAGTGAAATACTTGACCAGGAAAAGCACCGAAATTAGAGCAGGGTTTGAGACAACTGCAGAAATCCACAGTAGAAGGCAAATAACACGAAAGCACACATCTCCCTAGAAGAGAGATCTACTAAAGGCTTCCAATGCCAGAGAAATGCCATGCTTTCGCCATTTGGGACAGTTCCTATCCTACCTGCAAGAGCCAAACAATTATCCCCAAAGGAGAATACCACTCCCTAATTGACACACTCCACCCTCCCATTCACAGGAGAAGCCTATTAGTGAACGGACCTCACAACTGTAGATCAGATCCGTGCTAATTACCCAGTAACAGAAGGCATCCTTGATTTCCAACCACAAATGGGCAAAGGCTTGCCAGATATTTGAGGAAAGTGGAGAGGAGGTCTTGAGGAACAAATAGAATTAATTCAGCAGGGGAAAAAAATATCATGGGAAACAGAAGAGAACTTTACCAAAAAGTACAAATTCGTATTCTTAGAATTTTAAGGAATTTTATAGGCTTATAAAAGAACAGGCTGTACATAGGGGAACAATTAGAGGACAAGAGGAAGTCTTTGAACACTAGAAATATTATTGCAAAATTAAAAATTTAACAGAGACCAGACAGTGCTGAGTCACCCAGGTTTCTCATGGAACTCTGGGTTCATGCTCCCTGCCCCCTTCCCTCAGCAACCCCCTGCGGCCCACCCCCGCCCCCAATAGTCCTCAGTGCTCACTTCCCCTCCCTGTCCCCTTCCATCCACAACCAACACCCCCCCCGCCCCCACCAACGGTCCTCAGGGCTCACTTCCGCAGAGCTCACTTCCGGTCCCCTCGCATACCAGCCGCCATTTACCTGCCAGCCGCAGCCCAAGCTCCCACGCCACCTTTGTGGTCTCACCATTGTCCTGTTCACCGCACTCACGCTGCCCGCCATGGCCACCGCCATGCCCTCGCAGGTGCGCCAGAACTACCACCAGGACTGCGAGGCCGCCATCAACAGCCAGATCAACCTGGAGCTGTACGCCGCCTACGTGTACCTCTCCATGGCCTTCTACTTCGACCGCGACGACGTGGCGCTGAGGCACTTCGCCCGCTACTTCCTGCGCCACTCGCACGAGGAGAGGGGGCACGCCGAGAAGCTGATGGGCCTGCAGAACCAGCGCGGTGGCCGCATCTGCCTTCGCGACATCAGGAAGCCAGACCGCCAGAATTGGGAGGGCGGGCTGCAGGCCATGGAGTGCGCCTTCCACCTGGAGAAGAGCGTCAACCAGAGCCTCCTGGAGCTGCACCAGCTGGCCACCGACAAGGGCGACGCGCAGCTCTGCGACTTCCTGGAGAGCCACTACCTGCACGAGCAGGTCAAGACCATCAAGGAGCTGGGTGACCACCTCACCAACCTGCGCAAGATGGGGGCCCCGGACACCGGCCTGGCGGAGTACCTGTTTGACAAGCTCACCCTGGGCCGCAGCGACGAGGAGAACTGAGCTGGGACTATCCCCACACACAGCCACGGGTGCCTTCCCCGGGTCGGGCCACCAGGCCGGGCGTGCACATTGCCCTCTCAGAACGTTCACTCCAGTTTTTTCCTTTCCGTTTTACCGTTGTTTCCAATAAAGTTATCTGGTTCTTAAAGCAATAAAGGTGTCCGGTTGATTCGTGTTTGCAAAACTCAAACCTTTGAGGAATAAAGGTAAATCCCCGTGCAGGCTTAAAACGGGAATCCAGGGGGCGCTCCACCCACCCGTACATACCCCATCCACATGCAGCTCAGGATCTCCACGGACGGAGGGGAAAGGTACTCCACGGGCCCCTGGAAAACACAAAATTAGTCTTCCCTGTATAAACTGTGTGGACATGTGGGTTGGGGTGAAGTGAGGCGGGGTGGAGTGAGGAGGGCTGGGTGGTCTGGGGCCCTGCTGTATGTGGGTGCATGCGCATAGTGAAGTATAGAAATATGGTCTGGGACTCATCACAGTGACTGCCTCTGCAGAAGAAGTGAAGGGAATGGTATTGGGCAGGGATTAAAATAAAGAGGTCTTCAACTTTACATAAAGTTTTTGTTTTTAAAATATGGAAATATTATTGTTCATTAATTCTGGTAGCAAGTGGGTGTCCCTGGAAGATGGCATGGCACAGTCCCTCTTTGACAAGCTCACCCTGGCCCACAGTGATAACAGGAATTGAGCCTTAGGCTGGCTTCCTTGCAGGCATGGGGGTGACCTCCCGTGGTCACCAGTGCCAGGCATAGATATTGCCCTCACAATACCTCTACTTATGGTATTTTCCTTCAGTTGTACCATTTCTTCCATTAAAGTGATGTGGTGCCAAAAGACCTAAATTAACTCAATGGAAGGGTCGAAAAATATAAGGTCAAGACTAAAGATCACACTTGTGATATAGAATATAAAGTAGAATAAATCCTCCTGAATGTTAAACCACTGACTGTGCTGGTTTGAAGAATGTAGTGGGTGGGGAGGAATTGAAGGTGGAGACCAGTTAGAGCCACTGTACGTGGCCCAGGTGAGAGACTAGTGTGGCTTGAACTGAGATGGTGGCTGAGGAAATGAGGATAGACAAGTTCCAGGTGGCTTTTGGACAAGTCAGCAAGATTGGCTCATGGACAGGAGGTGAGGAATGTGTGATGGGGAAAATAACCTAGGTTCTGGGTTTTAGACTTGAGCACCAGGGTTCATGGTGGTGCTATTATTAACCTGGGGACCTTTGCAGTAGGTACAGCTGGGGTGCAGGTTTGCAGACTTCACCTCTTGTAAAATCTGAGATTCTTATTAGACATTCAAACTGAAATATCATGCAGGTAGCTGGAAAAATGAACAATGCCTCTTCCCCTCAGGAATCCAGTGGGGATGTCAGGTTTTGAAACATTCACATGGGAGACTTTGTCTAATAGATGACATTGAAGTCATGTAACTAGATAAGCTCACCAAAAAGAGAGCAAAGAGAATATGGCACAGCCCATATCAGCCCAGGACACCTGATGTTGAGAGGATTGTTGAAGTGTTTGAACACCCAGAAGGTTGCTGGCCCCATATTTACCATTACCTTATCCCAGACTGTGGCCCCCAGTGTCCACTCTCCATGTATCCCCAAATCAACCTGTCCTGATGTCACTGTGGCCTCTGGTTTCTCCTTTCAAGATGTGGAGAAGAGTTATTTTATCTTGTTTTATGACTGTGGGTAGAAAGAAATTATTTCCCAGTAAAAGGAAGATTCCTTTGGGAAATGGTAATCTTGTATGTCTGTGTTTTTTTTCCCTCTCATTTCACAACTCTGCCTTCTCTCTCAGTCTATTCTCTACTTCTGCAGTCTCCAACCACTGGTCTATGGACTGGTACCAGTCCATGGACTGTTAGGAACTGGGCCGCACAGCAGGAGGTGAGCAGCGGGCGAGCGAGTAAGCGAAGCTTCATCTGTATTTACAGCTGCTCCTCATCGCTCGCATCACCGCCTGAGCTCTGCCACCCCCCCGTCTGTGGAAAAATTGCCTTCCATGAAACCAGTCCCTTGTGCCAAAAAGGTTGAGGACCGCTGCTCTACTTAACCAGATGAAATTTGTATGTAAACCCTAAGATTGTCCATGCTTCTGAAAAAAATACTGAAAACATTTTTTTCTTCTCTTCTACATGTAGGTTACATATATAAAAAATATAAATTAGAGATTGTGAGTGTAATATTCAAAGTTATATGGGTAGCTTGAGTCTTTTTAAAGCTAACTGGTTTGAACATATAGTAAAATATGAACAAGTTTAACTATGCAGTAATTACCTTCCACATTTCATGATTGTATTTTAACACTTTCTTAGAAATGAGGATTATGGCCTTTTGAGCTAAGTTTCCAGAAGTGTTTTCGCCCTTTTACTATTCTTAGTCTATCTTGGTCTTCTCACTGTATTTCTTTGTCTACCTGCTTTGAGAAGATACACACACACACACACACACACACACACACACACACACAATATGACATATATATACATAAGGCATATATATATATATATATATATATATGTTAATGCACTGTTCTCTCTTTCATATGAGAGAGACAAGGTGAGCATCTGTTTCTGGGTGTTTAAGACTATCAGTTCACTGAGGATTCTTTTTACTTTCCTATTTGGGAGAGGCAGTTTACTCAGTGGTTTCTTAACCTCAGGTTACCCAGGTTCAAATCCCAGTTGACTAAATTTGGGCAAGTTATTTAACTTTTCTGCACTTTAATTTCTTCATATCTAAAATACAGATAATAAAAGCATCAACCTCATTGGGCTGTTGACATTAAATCAATTAACGCATGTAAATCACTTAGAACAGTGCCTGGCACAGTGCAAGTACATTATGTGTTACCCATCGTTTATCATCATTTCATCATCACCGTCCTCCCCTCACTTATGAGTTCCTTTGTGTTGTTTATGCTTTGGGGAAAAGATTTAATTTACATGCTTTGCCACTGGGGTCTCTCGCATTTCTACCAACCCTGTCACCCTGCACACTGAGAAGGACAAATCCCTAAAAGCTGCTTTGGTTGTCAGGTGCCTCCAGGACTCAGGAGGGTACATTGCTGTTTTCACTGCCCCATACTTAGACTCAAGACTGGAGGCGAGTCATGTGGTGACAACTTTCTGTGGCAATCCCCCCCATTCTACCTCAACCAGCTTTCTTTTAAAATTGCCCGTGGAACACTTTGTGCTTATTCTTCCCAAACCCAGGTTGCTGAGCCTCCTGTTTCCATCCTGAACTTCCTCCCACTCCTCAGAGAGGGACAAGAGCAAAAAGATGAAGTGCTAACCCTGATCCCCACCTTCATCTGGATGCTTGTACCTGATAAGGAGAGGGATGGGTGGGTGGGGGTTGTGGGGAGAATGAGAAAAAGGAAGTACATTAGGGCTACTGATAACATAACTAAAATCGATAAATCATCATGAGCTTTAACACAGAAGTTCTCAAACTTTGCCGCACATGAGAATCACCTGCAGAGCCTTTATGAATCTCAATGCCCAGACCACATCCCAGACCAAATACATGTTTCTGGAGCAGCACCTAGGCATCCCAGGCGTTGAAAACCAGTGCTACCATCTTGCTGCTCAAAGTGTGGTGTGTGGACCAGCAGCATCAACCTCACTTCAGAGCTTGTTAGCAATGCAAAATCTCAAGCCCCATTCCAGAGCTACAGTATCAATCTGCATTATAACCAGGCAATGAGTATGCACACTGAAGTTTGTGAAGCACTGCTTTAACATCCTGGTTCTCACTCACGGCTGCACCTTGGGATAACCTGGGTTTGCTGCAAAATAATACTAATGTTTGAACTTAAACAACTTATTCAGTCATGCCCTCATGCACATATTGGACCAAACACTAAAAACTTACTGTAACTTCAACAACCATTAATGAATTTACAAATATTCAAAGAGACTTGGAAACCTCTCATTTCGGTTTATGTTTCACACACACACATATACATGCACATCTACACACATGTGCATACTTTCAATCATTCTGTTTTATAAATGGTTTGGCAACCCATTTGTTTTATCACAAATGTGGGTTGGAAAAATATGGCCTAGAAGGCAAATCTAGGCTGCCATCTGTTCTTGTAAATAAAGTTTAATTAAATCACATGCATAGCCATTTATTAACATATTGCCTGTTGCTGGGTTCATGCTACAAAGGTAGAGTTAGTATGTAAGACAGAGACCTTATGTCCTACAAAGTCTAAAATATTTACTTTCTAGTTCTTAACAGGAAATGTTTGCAGACCCCTGTTTTATAGTAACTTGTTACACGCCCTGAATTTACCTAAAGCTGCCAAATATTTTAAAATTTGCAACTGTCTTTATACCTCCAGTATGCTTGTTGCAGTTTGATCGCCAATTTCCCTACCATAGACACTGTCTGTCAGAAAGGAAAGCAATATACTGTATTAATTTAATCTAGGATGATAATGATTTAATATAGCATCTCCAATTTAAGAGACATATGGCAGACACTTTTGGTTACTTACCCAGCAGCCATGTCACTCCTTCCTTGTTAAGGCAACACTGATTTTGGGGGGAAGTGACAATGTGCCCAGTTCTTGTAATAAATCACAACAAGTCTACATCAGTCATGGCATTCATGTACCTCTTTTAAGATACGTGCTGTATTAGTCTTTCCTGCTGGTAGGGGTGGCCATGTGACTGACTTATGGCCAGAGAAATATATGGAAATAACCTCATCTTCTGGGATAATTTTACTTCCCTGATAAAAGAGACATAGCTTTGTGAAAAGAAAGCATTTCACCCTCGTGGTAATCATCCTTCTTGGGATACTTATGAGGATGTGATGGCAGGAGCAGAGACAGCCACCTTGTAACCATGAGGAAAGGCCAAGAGAATTGCAGAAAATTGATGTAGACCCTGTCATATTTTTGCCAGAATCATCAACCCTGGAATTTTCCATCACCCAGGCTTCTTGATAAGTAAACGTGAATGACATTGTTTAAGTACTTTGTGGATATTCTGTTACTTGTGGCTAATCTAAATATATATAAAATGAATACAAGGACAAGGCAGCTTTTAATCACAGAAAATCAAATCCATCTTTTTTCCCTATTTTAAAAATAACCAGTGTTATAAGTGCATGCTATGTTAGGTACCATTTTGGGTTCTTTCCAAATATTGGCTGTCTTGTTGTTAACAACAATCTTGTGAGCTACGGATCATCCCGATTTTACATATGAGAAAATGGATTCAGGGTGGGGTGATTTTCTAAAGCCATATAGCTAGTAGGTGATAGGGCCAGAACCATCTGGTTTCAGAAGAGGGTAATGCCTTTGCACCATTTCTACTCTGCTGTCATCTCAATTCCTTGCTCTATGTGATCTACATTACATAGGTGACTTTATTTAAGCACCAGACATGTAGAATGAGTCTATTCATCCTTTTTTTAAAAAATAAATAATTGGTAGTTAGGTTTGTAGGTGGTGTGTGCATGTCCCTTTCCAGTGTTCAGACCCAGAGTCTGTACTCTTAGTGTTGCATCCCGCCCTTAATGACCTATTGTACCCTCCATGTTCACTAAACACACCGGTCTCTCAATCTTATCTGAATCTCATACTGGCTGCTATCTCAACCTGTAATTCATAGCCAGGATTCTAGAAAGGGTTACCTGTACCTGTTGACTTCCCTGAAAAAAATTAATTTCTTTGTTTGACGTTTTAGAAGAAGTAATATGTCCACAAAGTTCAGGAATAAGACATATAATCTGATTTATGATGAAGCCTTCCTCCTGTCCCTGTCCCCAAGCTCTCAACTGACATCCCTCCCAGCCCTACACAAAAGGTAATCTTCCTCAGGAGTTTACTGTATATCCTTACCTACCTTTGTTTTATGGAGATAGCATACATGGATATATACCCTCCCCCCCTTACTCAAATAGTAACGTAATTCACGGGATCCTGCACCTTGCTCTTTTTCCTCCTTAACAATGAAAGAATGAATTTTTGAGATTCCTCCTTTTGCTTCTTACACCAGGACAGCTACCCATTCCACCACTTCATTGGTTCCGTTCAGGTGTCCTGAATCGAAACCTTAGCAGTTTCCAACTAATTCCATATAAATTATGAGGATTTGCTTTATGCAAGCTGTGTGCTACCTTGCAAAAACTAGTCCCCATAATTCATTTAAACAAGATGCCACCAACCTTTGCTCTTCATCCCCCAGCTATATTATCTTCAACTGGTAATAAAGGAAATTCAATTGGTGCTTATCATGCCAAGCATAAATTTTGTTTCCCAGCAACATGTCTACCCCCTAGAGGCAGTCTTCAAGATAATACCTTACTTTTTGTTTCAATTTACAAATGGTCTCTCTATTTTCTCAAAAGTTAGATATACCTATTACTTCCTTATAGACAAAGAAATTAACACCAAGATAAGTGACTGTGAGTAAGTCCAGCCATTTTCCCTGGAATATGTCTCTTGATAAGGAATCTTAAAAGTCTTGGACAACCTCTTGCTTGAACTTCCCAGCTTGGGGGCATTCCTACCTTCTGCTCTCAACAAGGCAGCTTTGGGAGGTAGAATTGGTTTTTAGTCCCTCATCTCCTATAATGTTTTCTTCCCTGTCCTGTCATTCTTATTCAAGGAAAGGGAGAAGCCAGGTGAGTGCTGTGTATACAAAGTGCTGCTGGACCCTCCTCAGCAAACTAACTTGAAAATCACCCATTTCCCAATGTTCTGAGGTAGGTTCTGAGCTGATTAATCAAAGATTGTAAAACGTGCCCAGCTCTACTCTCTCCAGTTATGAATAGAGACCTTCAGGCCTTGAGACACTCAAATTCTCTTCATAAATGGAAGTGTGAAAATTCTAATCAGAAAAGCACACCTTTTATAAAAGGGAAACAAATGGTCTTTGAAAGTATTTTACACCTACTGAATTTTGTTCTTAAAGTCCCCTAACATGATGAAACATCTACCTCTTGGAGCTCCTTTTCCTGAAATGCTTGTCAGACCTACCTGGCAGCTCCAGAATATGCTTATGATTTGTATAATGTAATTTTAGCCTGATCTAAAACTATGGATTCCCTTTAAGGACTCTTTTCTTCATTCAACAAATCTTTTACATCATGCTTAAGATTGCTGTAAAAGTATGATTTAATTATTGTAGAAGTTCTTGTTTAGGCACACAGAAGTTTGTGTCACTGTAGGCATAGTTGCCAACTGCTAATTTTCATTTCCTCTAAAGCACTTCTCTACCAAGTCTTGAAATCATTTGCTCTTTCTAAATATCTTTTGGCTGTTTCCACAAGAAAAAGAATTACATAAATAGTTTACAGAAACCTAAACCAACTTTATTTGTTCAAATGACAATTATTAGGGCTGATTTCAAATGAATTGTCATCTAATCCACTAGCCTCAAGGACAAAATAAGTCTATTTTCCAAGTAAATAAATCTGTCATTGCCTTTTCATTCAGATCATTGTTACCTTAATTGAAAATATTTAGTCTGTAAAATGAGCCAGCTTGCTTTTGACTATACATTTAACATGATGGGAAGATTGAATTTTCTAGGAAAATAGCCAAATTGGTTTGAAATATCTTATACATCAAGCCAGATTGCCTTTTGCTTTACTCAGGTGCTGGGCCTCTTAGGTTTAAACCCTAGCTTCAAAGTTCACATGTTAACTGACCTTGAGTTTATCATTATGTAACCTCTCTGAGCCTCCATTTCTTCGTCTGCAGAGTGGGAATGATAATGGTACCAACAGTAATTTGATGTGGTAAAGATTAATTGAGTTACTACATGTAAAATTAAAATCTGGTTTACTAATTCCATTTTTGCCTAAGCTTTGTTTTTAATCCCTTCAAAATCAAAGTCTAATTATTTTCCTGTAATTTTTTTCCAGTGGAAAAAAAAGAATATTAGTTATAGAATTTTGATTTCTCAGCATGCCAAAGAAACCAGAGGAATTGAATTATTTAAGCAAGCATCCAAAAAAGTTTCATTTTTCATGTGCATTATTAATGTTTGATTATCCCAAAGTAATGTGGATAACATAAGAGCCACTTTTTATTGTGTTTATTTAAGGTTAGCATTATATAATTATTTGAAATCATTTATATTTATTGACATTCATGGACAAAATGGATGGAGGAAGAAAAGGAGGTAGTGATCTGAGATACTAGGAGCAGAGAGGGTAAAGACTCACCTACAGATAAAGGAAAATTGACCATGGATCAGATACTTGATAGGTCTCCATAAGTAGATGATTAACACTTTTATTCCACTGAGTACATTTTGATTCAAAATTTATAAAGAATGTGTTTTTGTGTAGGGGTGTAATTGTGATTGGTAAAAGTATGGGAGAAAGAGATGTAAAACATTTTTAAATGGTATAAACTAAAATGTTAATAGTGCTTATATGTTTGTGTTGGAATTCCAAGTGATTTTTCTTTTTTAGCTATTTTTGCATTAGTGAAATTTTATATAATTAATGTATATTACTTTATAGTCAGTAATAAAGTTGTCAATCTGTAAAATGACATACAAAAAGTTAATAGTGTACCATTTTAGAAGCATGTTTATTGTTTAAAAAAGCTTCATACATCTGTATTTTATGAGTTTTCACCTGTGATTGAATTTTTAATAATAGTGAAGTAAATGAGTCATTTCATGATTTCAGGTTTTGGTATTGTCCTGAAATGAATGCTGTACCTAGGATATACTTTTTCTACTTTTGGCTAATTTAATATTGAAATTTACATATTTCCATCTTCTTTCTTTAGGTGAAATTCACTGTGAATATGTACACAACCTTTAGTAAATCATACAATATTTCTCATAACATGTCCAAATTCGTGTTAGAATCACAGAATGTTTGAGTAATAATGTATCTTAGAGAATATCTAGTTCAGGCATAGAACATTGAGGATTTTAGGTCTTTATTATTCCCAGTACTTTAAAAGGCTGTATGACTAAGTAAGTAAAATATAGGACTACAAAACGAGCAGCTTTAGTACCCTGAGTTTTACTTTGGACCAGATTTGGTGTTTTATATAAATGCCATGCCCCCCATTGGGACATCTGAGTATAAAATCCCAGATGTAGTCCAACTCCCTCTATTTGTCCATTTGGGTAGTAACCTAACTCCCCTCCCTAACTCCACTTTTACCAATTTGGATTCCAAGGGATCACTCCCTTGATGCCAGATGGAGTCAATAGCAGTGGAGTTGAGGGTGGTCTTTGCACCAAGGTTTGGGATAGATTAATCAGTTATTTTAAAGCAGATACTTGATTATAATATATAAAAATTAATTCTAATTACTATTCATTGAGTTTTTATATGCCAGGGACTTACTTATATATGCTATCTCATTTATTGCTCAGCCTATAAGGTAGGTTTGTATTATCCTGTTTTACAGGTAAGGCAAGTAAGGCTTAAAGGAGTAACTTGCCCAAGGCTCATAAATATCTCCCCCTACAAACATTAAAGACTTGAACTACTAGACTACTTTTCATTTGGGATTAGTTCCAGGTTTAGAAGTAACCTAATACAGTTTCTTCGCTAGGCTGAGGTCTCTCCTAGGAACAATATATAATTTTGACCTTTAGTCAACATCTGTGTACTAAACTTTGGGGGTGGAGAGGGAGTTGAGAAGCAATGGCTGGTAGAAGGGGACCCCAAACAGAACCGTTAGAAAACAAAATGTTTATCAATGGAATGAGTACTGGAGGCCTACAACAGCCTAAACTAGCACATACTATTAATGATGGTGATCAGTAATGAGAACCTTGTAGTTGGATATGGAAAATGATATTTGACTTATATTTTTAAGGGGAAATTATTTGGTATAATTGGTAAAGGGGAAACCCCTCATTCCTTATTTTTCCCTGTAAAATGTCATAGGTGAAAATGTGAATGACTCCAAGTCTTGGAAAAGACTCTTGGGTTCTGAGTGACCATTTTAGTGAGGATCCAGAGTGAGCATAATGGTGTATTTGTAATTTCTTGTCATGGAGAATATAGGCTGTAGTTCCTTGGAACCAACAAATCTGGTTTTGGTTTTTTGTTCATTATGTTCATTGAACCTAGACATTTGTTCATCTGCTATTTCCTGTCTTATGATCGTACTAATTTTCAATTTATTTTGTCTTGTGTTTTCAGAAGGAGTTTTGGAGTACCTACACAAAAGCGCAACAAGGGGAGAGTAACAGAGGAAGTGACTGGTTTCAATTTTACCTTACCTTTCCATTAATCTTTGGCCTCTTCATTATCCTCCTTGTCATTTTCCTAATCTGGAGATGCTTCCTAAGAAACAAAACTCGTAGACAAACAGTGACCGAAGGCCACATTCCTTTCCCTCAGCACCTGAATATTATCACTCCACCTCCCCCACCAGACGAAGTGTTTGATAGCAGTGGATTGTCTCCAGGCTTTCTGGAATATGTAGTTGGGCGCTCAGATTCTGTCTCCACTCGCCTGTCCAACTGCGATCCCCCACCAACCTATGAGGAAGCCACTGGGCAGGTGAACCTGCGGAGGAGTGAAACAGAACCTCATTTAGACCCACCCCCGGAGTATGAGGACATAGTCAACTCCAACTCAGCCAGTGCCATTGCTATGGTGCCTGTGGTCACCACCATCAAATGAAGCTGCAAACTTCTTTTTACCCTAATCATTTTTAAAATACTAATGAAAGAACTTTCTAGCACTTTACCACTACATAAATGTGCATTGACTTATTTTATTGGACTCTTACGGCATACCACTTCACACTTTCTGGTTTGATTTTCTTTAGTTTTGTTTCCTATTATAAAATCATTATCCATGCTCATTTTTGCTAGAGGAAATACATGAAGAGGGAAAAACATACTAGTGGGGGGTTTCATGTGATGTGATGAGATATACATGCATATATGTACGTATATATATATATACATGTGCATGAATCAACATAATACATGTGCATCTGTCTTAAAAATCCCTTAACTTCTATCTAAACCACCTAGAAAGAAAGCATTACTTAACCAAAATTGAAAAAAAAGGGGCACCGACAATTTGTGTAATAGCCAGCAACATGCTGTAGAATTTGGCAAACAGGATATACTTAGCAGGTTTTCTAATTCCTACTGGCTTTTGTTAACCTCCTATTTCTTCATCTGCCTTAAAAGGAAAAAAAATGCACGTAGGCATTCTTGATTTTAGAAACATCTCAGAAAGAGAGAAAGAGCAAATGCATGAGCACACAATAAGTAATAACTTGTTTACAGTGTACAGCAAAAAAATCACTGGTCATGAGTGGCATTTGGCTTGTTTTGTACTAGAGATTTTTTTTTGGTTGACCATCCCCCCACTTTCAAAATTAAACAGTATTTTCTTAGCATCTTTGAATGTCTCATGCTGTGTGTATTAACATCATGATGGGGAGGATTTTCTGGCAACAGAATAATTTCTAAAGTGGATATATGTACTAATGACAGGCAATAGATACCAAGGACGCCTTTGCTTACAGGTGGCAATAATTATTTTCTTCTTGCTGTTTCACTGCCTTTTACTCTACTGTCTGCTCTCTCTCCTACCACTACAGAATCTTCACGCCCCTAAGAGTTTAGTTAAATAAAATTTTTGAAATTATTTTCTTAATGTTTTTGTATAGGCTGATGTCTTTGCCTCAAAATTATTAGAAGGCAATTTTCCATTAAATTTATGAACTGTGATTTTTTATATTGCCCTCCAATTGGTGGAAGAAGATAGATTGCAAAGTCTGTGTTATGCCTCATGCACACTAAATGTAGTGATAGCCCCACATAGATCTCATTGTTGTTGCTGTTTCCTTTTGTATATTCATCAGATTATTTTTTAAACTGCAGAGTTTTCACTTTTCCTTTGGAACAGAGGGAACGGGCTGTAAATGAACTACCAACATAAACTGGTTCAGAAAGAAAAAAATAAGACAGTTGTTTCATAAAGTTCCATTATGTATGCACAGGTGGCAAATCCATTAGATCAGGTAAGGGAAATGTCTGTGCCACTCTCAAGCCTCCTTAGCCTTGGATAAAATGGTTGATGAGGCAGAAGGAATGTAGGTTTCAAGTGTGTCATTCCCTGCTGCCTCCCTCTCCATCCCCATCCCTACCGACCCCTCTCCCAATCCTGCCCTGGAACCAAAGGAAGGAGGAACTCAGGGGGAATCCTCACGTAGGAGTCTGATGACCTGAATTTCAATCCCTCTCTACCACATACTTGCCAAGGTACCCGGGGCAAGACCCATATCTGGCCACCAAACTCCTCACCTCTAAGATGGTGATATCATTTGTCCTGCCCTTATCCTGGGCTTTAAATGGATCAAATGAGATGGTGCGTGTGCAAGTCATTTGTAAAATGTGAAGAGCTATCTAAGTGTAAGGTTGTAGTGTTGTTATTATTGTGCTTCAGGGAGAATTTTCTCCCCGTATTTCCCTAAAATTTATCAGAGCGTTCACATTGTGCAAAATAGAGCAGGCTGCTCTGTAAATATAATAGCTAACATATTCCTAATCTGAGCGTGTGGGCTGTTAGTTAACCCCTGCCGTACTCTGGTCTATACCAAAGCTGTGCCAACTTAAAGTGATAGCCACTCAGCACAAACAGCATTAAACAGATGTTGGAAAGTGAACTAAGGTGTGTATGCTTAGTTAATAGGTTTTATAGCTTTCACGGACTAAACGTGATTGATTATAATATCTTGACTTTGGTCTCAGAAATGACAAATTAAAAAATTTTGCCATGAGTACACATCAGTCTTTGGCTTCTAGTTAAAGCTGAGGTGGGAGTGTTTGATCCAGTAACTTCTGTGGATTTTTTGGTTTATTTTAAAATGAAAATTAAAGCTCCTTTTGTGTGGACATTTTTTGTCATTAATGTCAGGCTTTAGCTTAGACCAGCAGTTTTCAAAGTGTGGCCCATGGACCCCTGAGGTTTCTTGAGAGCCTTTCAGGGAGTCTGTGAGATCAAAATACTTTCATAATAATATGAAGACATTATTTGTCTTTTCACTCTAATTCTCTCAAAAAAGGGTTGAAAATGTAAAATGATGCCATCTTCCCAAAAATCTTTCTCTTTTAGAAAATATACCTATTTTTCATAAAAATGTTATTTATGTTAGCATGTAATGGGTTATTATTTTTGAATGAATTAATACTTTTAAAAATTTCAGTTTATTTTCTAATATGCTAAATATTGATAGATATAAACCTCATAAACAAAAGCTCTTTGGCATCCAGATCCCCGGTAAATTTTAAGAGTATAAAGGGGTCTGGAGACCAAAAGTTTATAGGATTAGACAAAAGAGCAAGATATTCTAAGTATTCTTGCAACTTTATTTTACATTTTAAACTCCTGATATTGGATTTAATGCTGCCTGTTAGAGATACACAAACTGCAATATCAGAGTGAATGTTGATCCTTGAAGCAAAAGCCAAATGCTTACACTGACCAATGACTACTGCTTTTTAGACTGTTGGTCCAAGAAAACACTACTCCATAGTAATAGGTGTATCAGCCACAGATCTCCTGGTGATTTTTGCATGATAATGACAGGATAAACAAAATACTGCTTTCTTCAAGAAACATTATCTTAGGTTTGTTTGTTTTGTTTGAATTTGGTTTTGGTTTTATATTTTTAAGGTCCCTTTTGCTACCCCGTCTGGTTTTATAAACTGAGTTTCTTAGCATTTGTTATAATTAAGGGGCTTGTCTAGAATAATATGTATTTTTTATGGTTTTGCCTTTCTTACCTGGTTGATATTACATTCACCTTTGATTGTTTTTAATAAAGGTTTATTTTTGCAGAATATATTTAGTACCTTTCTTAAGCAGTAACTAAATTGAATCAACCAGTTTGCATTTAAATAAAAGCACAGGCTCAGTGGTCTTTCAGCAGAATGGTTTACAACCCTCCACATGCAGTAGTTGTGTCTGGAATCCTAGAACTGGCACTTTCTGCTTCCCTGCTCTAACACAATAAATTATTTTAAAGTAATTAAAATGATTTCTTCTTTTCCTATTGACCAGTACAAATAGAGATGTTGTGTTTGTTTCATTGCTAATGATGACTTCAAGATTGATAATCTGATCCAATAACTGTGGAGGTAGCTTTAACTTGGTTCTGTGTAAATAGTATGTATTTTATTATAATATTTCACATTTTTAAATGCTTGGTTTACATTAAATTATGGTATTTAACTATTTTTATGTTTATACTAGGTAGGCTCTTTCTTATGTTTCTGTGTTTTTGGTATGCTAAATAAAGCTATTTTTAAACCCAAGAGGTCTTCTGCCATGTGTTAATCATATTGTGGTTAAGCAATGAGCATGCTGTAGAAGCTCTTACTAATTATGTTCTTTTTAATAAGGTAAAATGATTGTTTCTTTTTTTCTTAAGAATTTAGGGATATCGCTCAGTAAAGAAATCAGAAATCATTTGGTGAAAACCTCAGAGTGCTCTCAGCATAAGAAAGAACTTTCTGTACTACTTTTGAATGACCTTGGTATGATACAAAATGGAAACACTTGCTCTAAAGGGTTAGGGTTAGATTGAGCTCCCTGCTGTAGTGTAGTTTGTCAAGTCCCGGGAGTGGTGTCTACAGATACCAAGGAGTTGGTTTTTTTCCTGCCTAGCAGACAGCTTGAGTTTGACACTTGAGATGATGAGAAAAGAAAACACAAGATGAAAACATTGTGGTCACAGAGCATCTTTCTATGTGTAGTTACCTTAACGACTAAAAGCTGGTGTGTCATGTCATTAACCAAGCATATATAAATATGAGTTGCTCTTTATGATATAAAAAATTAAATTTATTTACTCTATATTCAAGGAAGAATTTTAAATATAAATTGTAAGCACAAGTCCCCAGGGAGTTGGCCAAACAGTCATCAAAAGGTACTTTTAAAAATATATAGCAACTTCTAGAAATTATATAGTTTACACCTTGATGAATACAGCTATTAAACCCAACACCTAGATGAAGACATTTCTAGCATCCCAGAAGGCTTCCTCATAACCCCTCCTTAAAAATACCAGTATCCTAACATCTGTCATAAAAGATCCTTTTTTTGAAAGTTCATACTTGGCTGTGGCCATATGGACTTTTTTTTTTAAGCTCTTAAGGTATTTCAGAAAAGTTAAGGCTAGAAGTTCTAGAGCTGCTCTTCCATCTCTTGGCCCTCCTTGAAATCACCTACTTGTTTTCTCTACAAAGAGAAAGCCTTTTCTACATTCCTGAGATTTTTGAGGCCAAGAATTGTGTTTAATCCTTTTAACTGCCTTCCCCAAATACATCAAATACCTAAAAGTAAGGGGGTTTTTTAGGCTATGAATTGACCAAAGCACCAGTAGCTTTCTAGTTGGTTTCCTTAATGCTTGTCTTTCTGCTGTAATTCTTACCACCTGCCATTTCCTTAAACTTGTATCATGACATTTTGTTCTCAGTAATTTTATTCACTTTATCTACTTCTGTGGGGTTTTTTGTTAACTTCCAAAACCCTCTGTAATCTGGTCCCACTGGTTTATCTAACCTTATTTTCTTCTATACCTCAGATGATAGGCATTTACAAAATGCCTACTTTGTGTGAGACACTAAGGAGATTAGAAAGTGATAGTGTCTATTGTCCCTGGGAATTTTGCAATCAGACTAAAACTGGGAAAACCTTCTAGTCTTCTAACTAGGTTTCTAACACTAATTCCACTCCAGTTTATAAAGCTTCTTCTTGCCCAAAGTCCCATGGTATTTACAAGTAGTCATCTTTATCACACAGTCCTGTATATTGGTCTATGCTGTGGTTTTTATAAGTTTTTAACAATGGGAACTAACTTTCAAATAATTTTTCATGGAACCATAATATATTAAATAGATGGGACTGTTGTCATTGACTATGGAAGTGTGAAGCTTGAAACCCACTGTGACCTTTCTTGACAACCCTCTCTACCTCAGGTCAGTCCAAGTCACCTCTGCAAACCCTAAAATTTGATGAACATAATTGAAAAATCACTGTAATATAACATCTCCTTTTGGTATCCAATTTCATAGTTCCTCATCTTTCCACCCCAAACAGGTCTACAGAATCTCCTCCACTAATAGACTGCTTGGGGTTCAAAAGGCTCTTTTTAGTCCCGTTCCTAACTCACAAGTATACTACACTGGCCACCAACATACACTATAATAATTATGTTTGAAGAGAGAATCATGAATGTTTATGGTTCTGATTCTTTGTTTATAACATTTCCATCATCACCGAGTTCACCCCTTGTCAGCTTGTCACCCATGCACATCTCCTTAAACCATACTTAATCTCCAAATAAAGACAATAACAAGGTTATAATCCCACCTAACATGATGCAACTATACTGAGTACAACCAAAAACACACCAACCCCTTCCCCAGAAGAGGAGGTAAAGTCCTTGAGTGATATTTAGTCTTCTTGATACCCTGTAACTTAAATACTAAGGTATGAAATTAATACTTAAATACTATGACATAAAGTCAATACATCGTCTGTTATCTGATAAGGGAATAACAGAGGGAAGAAAGATATTAGCATAACACACACAAATGTATTTATAACAAACAAAGGAGGAAATATTCTTGACAACTGAAGTCCTCATTTCTGCAACTGGTCACGTGGTTATGCCTGATCTATATAACTACCTTCTTCCACTACCCATTCTGTTTTCCTTTTGCCTTCAACAAGCACCCCACCCACTTGTTGTACTTTACCTGGTGGGGTGAACCAAACCTTCCTTCCTGAAGGGTCTGGGCCATCAGTAGTCCTGCCTGGATTGGGTTGTTGTAGTTTTCCATTGACCTTAATCACAGGGCATGGAAATACTAAGAGATGCCCTAATGGTTCACCTGTATTCTAGACATATTCTTTCTTACCGCCATTGTGGAGTGGTAGTCCAATTTACCCTTGGTAGTCTGGATCCATCACCCCAGCCAGCACAGTAACTCCCTTGTTTGCCTGTAGATTCAGAGGAATGAGGAGCCCAAAGTAGCCAGGTGGCAGTCTTAACTTCCAGTTTAACGGAATCATTGTGCTTCCTGGTGGACCCATTCATTCCCCTGGAACTAAAACCTCTAGGCCAGCAGAGCATGAGGTCATGAAAACAGGAAGCAAAAATTTTGCTAATGGGTCATTTGTGGTAAAAGTGAGTGGTGCCACTCCGATTACCATGCCTTGATGAATCCTGGCTATGGGAGAAACAGCAGCATATATTGGATGCTGAGTAGATGCAGATACAGCCTTCAGGAGAACATTGCCCCAGCCCTGCAAGGTATTACTGGCACTGTAACAGAGTCTTCAAAAGACCATTCCACCATTCTGTCAAACTAGCTGTTTCAGGATTGTGGGGAACATGGTAACACCACTGAGTTTCATGAGCATGGGCCCATTGCCACACTTCCTTTGTCGTGAAGTGAGTTCCTAGATAAGAAGCAATGCAGTGTGGAAACCATAGCAGTGGATAAGGCATGCTGTAAGTCCATGGATTGAATCAAATCTGTTTCCAGAGAAGTGTCTATTCCAGTAACAATAAAAGGTTGTTCCTCCCATGATGGAAGTAGTCCAATGTAATCAATCTGCCCCAGGTAGCTGGCTGATCATGCTGGGGAATTGTGCCATATAATGGACTCAGTGTTGGTCTCTGCTGCTGGCATATTGGGCACTCAGCAGTGGCCATAGCCAGGTCAGCCTTGGTGTGTGGAAGTTCATTTTTCTGAGCCCATGTGTAATGTCCATCCCTGCCATCATTGCCGTTTTGTTCATGAGCCCACTGGGTGATGACAGGAGTGGCTGAGGAAAAAGGCTGAGTGGCATCCATAGAATGGGTCATCTTATCCATTTGATTATTAAAATCCTCCTCTGCTGAGGTAGCTCTTTGGTGAGCATTCACATGGGACACAAAGATCTTCATGTTTTTTGCCCATTCAGAAAGGCCTATCCACATATCTCTTTTCCACATTTTCTTGTCACCAATTTTCCAATCATGTTCCTTCCAATCCCTGACCATTCAACCAAACCATTGGCCACAGGGAATGAATCACAACATAATGACACATCTGGTCATTTCTCCTAAGCAAAGTGAGCAACCAGGTGTACTGCTCAAAGTTCTGCCCACTAAGAGGATTTATCATCACCAGTGTCCTTCAGGGATGTCCCAGAAAAGGGCTGTAGTGCATAGCTGTTCACTTTGGGGTAGGGCCTGCATATTGTGCAGAACCATCTATGAACCAGGCCCAAGTCTTCTCTTCCTCTGTCAACTAATCATACAGAACCCATGAGGCCATGGGTGCAGGCTGGGAGACAGAAGGCAGTGTAGCAGGAGTGGGCAACATGGGCATTTGGGCCACTTTTTCGTGTAACTTACTTTTGCCTTCAGGGTCTGTTCAGGCCCTATCACATATATACCACTTCATATTTGATGATGATGTGCTGCTGCGCACATCCAGCTTTGTTGCTCAGTGGGTCAGACAACACCCGGTTCATGATGGGGCTTATAGAGCAGCTCAGGTCACATGGTAACTTGGTAGCCTGTGGTCAAGTGTTCAGTTTCCACTAAGGCCTAGTAGCAAGCCAAGGGCTGTTTTTCAAAAGGAGAGTAGGTGTCTGCAGAGCATGGCAGTGTTTGCTCCAAAATCCTAAGGGTCTTCTCTATGATTCACCTATAGGGGCCTGTCAAAGGCTCCAAACAGCATTCTTATCTGCACTGACATGAAGCACAAGGGGGTCTGCTGGATCCTATGGCCCAAGCAGCAGAGAAGCCTGGACTTATTGCCAAGCCTTCTCCTTTTCTGAGCCCCACTCAAAGCTAGCAGCTTTTCAAGTCACTCAGTATATGGGCTGAGGTGACACACCAAATGAAGCGTATGATGCCTCGAAAATCCAAGGAGGCCTACTAGGCATTGTGCCTCTTTTTTGGTTGTAGGAAGAGCCAGATGCAACAATTTATCCTTCATCTTAGAAGGGACATCTCAACATGCCCCACACCACTGGACCCCTAGAAATTTCACTGAGGTAAAAGGCCACTTAATTTTTGTCAGATTTATTTTCCACCCACTGGCACACAAATGTCTTACCAATAACTCTAGAGTAGTTGCTACTTAAGGCTCATTAGGTTCAATCAGCATAATGTCATCAATGTAATGGACCAGTGTGATATCTTGTGGGAGGGAAAGGCAATCAAGAGCCCTCAGAACTAAATTATGACATAGGGCTGCAGAGTTGATATACATGTAGGACAATGAAGCTGTATTGCTGGCATCGCCAGATGAAAGCAAACTGCATCTGGTGGGACTTAATGGACAGAGACGGAGAAAAAGGCATTTTCCAAATCAATAGCTCCATACCAGGAACCAGGGGATGTGTTAATTTGTTGATGCAATGAAACCACATCTGGTACAGCAGCTGCAATTGGAGTCACCACCTGGTAAAGCTTATGATAATCTTGTCATTCTCCAAGATCCCTCTGTCTTCTGCACAAGCTAAATAGGCAACTTGAATGGGGATGTGGTGGGACTCACCACCCCTGCCGCTTTCAAGTTCTTGATAGTGGCACTAATCTCTGCAATCCCTTCGAGAATGTGGTATTGCTATTACTATTTTCCTAGGTAGAGGCATTTCTAGGGGCTTCTACTTGACCTTTCCCACCATAATAGCCCTCACTCCACAGGTCAGGGAACCAATGTGGGAATTCTGCAAGCTGCTAAGTATGTCTATTGTAATTATGCATTCTGGAAATTGTTGGGTCTGCCCCAGAATGCATGCGGTAGGTAAGTCAGATAAGGACCCCCACAGGCTGCAGGCTCCAGAGACTCCAGAGGTGGTAAAGATAACTCTGAGTTACAAAGGCTGGGATGGAGCTGGCAGAAACTGGCAGAACTCCTCCTCCCCAAACTTTCTATAAAACTCACCACCTTTCCCCTCCTCTGGGTGGACACCCTATTCAGCCTCCACCCATCTGCACCCAGGTGCTCAAAATAAACAGCATTTTACCACGTCCCAGGCTTGAGTGTCTTCCTCTCGGCTCCGACCTAACAGAAATGGAGAACAACCACAGGATGGGTTCAGAGACCCACTGTGCCCACTGTGAAATGGACCTGAGCTAAAACTCCATTGATCACCTGTCCTCCATAAGCCCCTACTCTGACTGGTGGACCACAGTGACATTTTGGGTCTCCTGAAATCAGCGCCAGTTTGGAGCCAGTGTCTAGCAGTACCTAAAAGGTCTGATTATTTCCTTTTTCCCCAAATGCACAGTTACCCTGGTAAAAGGTCATAGATCCCTTTGGGGAAGGATGGGAGAAAGATTAAAAGTATAAATTTTGAGTAGTATACTGAGATCCTTTCTCAAGGGAACCTGGCCTTTTCATTTAAGGGGTTCTGGGTCTATAAACTAACTCAAGTCTGGGAATTGACTGAGGAACCTGATTCTCTGTTTTTATGATTCTGGTTAAGCTTTTGTTCACTTGAATTGGAAATTTTCTGCTTATATAGATCATGTAAGAATTTAGTAGACCTTTCTATCTATTTCACTTCTAGGAACACTATGATCAATTAGTCAACATCATAGGTCTGTGATTGTGGCTTTGACTCTGCTTTCCTTTATGGTAACAATGTACATCTTGCCTTTGGTGGTGGAGTGCTAACAATTGGCCCCTGCCACCCTGGGATCCAATTGTTCCCATTGCATTTAGGTTTCCCAATTCAGCGACTGTAGTTCCCACTGTAAGGTATGGCCTAAAGAAAAGAGCAATCATGGGGTTGTTTAAGTATGCTGAGGCTCTCCTCACAAATTTATTTCTCACAGTATTGCTATAAAGGCAACCAAAAATATTTCACCCCAAAATATACTTCTTTGACATATTTCAAGATGGCTATTCAGAGGGCCCAAAGACAGGAATAGCCATGAAAAGCTGCCTTTTGTGGAGGAGATTTGCATCTGTACAGAAAAATCTACATTAGTGAAATAAACAGCCAGGCTTTCTCTGAGGCCTTCTCCATTATCCAGATCTTGGAAAGGTGAACTAACCACAGGCTACCACTTATTCCTTCTGAGATCTGCTACTTGTGAAGTTTCATCTACATAACAAGACCACCTTTGCCCTTTGCCTTTCTTTCTCTCTCCCTCCCATTACCAGTATTGCCACACTCCAAGCCCCTATTCTTTCTGTAACTGCAGGATAGTATAAAAACTTCAACCTTCTGACATCCCCCCCGCACCCCACCCCCAGACTAATACTTTGTATATGACTCCCTTGTCCATCTGCATGTTAATAACTCTGTATGTCTTTTTTCCTGCTAATCTATTATCAATTTATTTTATAGACTGAAATTATCAAACCTATAGGGGAAAAATTTAAACTTCCCTACAGGCGAAAGGTATGTCTTCTGGACCTTCTCAGTGTAGGTGAGTAGGTTTTAAATGACTAACCCACTATAACATTCCAATCTCCCTAAGTCTTTGAATCCCTTTCTCTACATTAAACCAAGGCAGGACAGACATTTCCAATTTGCTCACTGTGGGCCACCTTTTCATTTATGTTTCAGCTAACCAACCAAAGAACCAAACTATTAGATTCCCTTCTAACTCCATGAGCTGCAACCTTAAATGCAGAATCTTTGCTTAGTGACCCCATATCAATAAATTTAGCCTGATTCAAACTTTATGTTCCTTTGACCATTATCCTACACCCTTAGTATGTATTCCCACACATGTTCCCCAGATTTCTGTCTATATACATTTGAAAATTCAAGTAGTTATTTTGATCATATCACACCTCCTCATGGGTCACACTTTGTATCTCACCTTTAGGGACTTCTAGGACTTGAGTCTAGTTACAGGTCTAGAAGCAAATATGGGTGATAGGAGTTGGGCCTGAGGACAATCAGCATAGTCTTGCATGGCAACTGCCTCAGGGGAGGCCATTAGAGTTTCCTCAGGCAATGTAAGGTTAATCCCCTCAGACTGGGATAGAAGGGCCAATACCACTGAGGATGGAGAAGCTGATACCACTGTTGGGGGTAGATGCCATTGACACTAGGGGTAGGGAAGCCACTTCTGCTGAGGTTGGAGAGACTGCTTCCACTGGGTGTGGGGAGACCTCTTCCACTGGCAAAAATGACTCATCAGAATTTAGGGGCTCAGTGCCCCAAACTTCATCAGGGTCTACCCAAATGTGCTCCATCCCAATGTACAGGGTCTCCTTTTTACCCAGTCAATGCCCTCACTGTAACAGTATGCACCCTGTGAGGCTGGGAGTTCAACTTGCATTGTAATTCAGCCAGTCACATGATGAGATTCCGAATTTGATTTTTAGCAGTAGCAGCCCTGCAGCTACAGGAGATAAGATTCTCCTTTGGGACACACATAGATGCCTTCAGGTCATTTATACAGTGCTTGAGCTAGGAATTCAAATCTCTGAGCTCATCCTTTTCTTTTACCATTTGTCCAGTCATATTAGGAGCAACCAACCAACATTATTATTAATATATTTGTTATTTTTCAAAAATATTTGAAAGTATCATATACACAGTCACCCAGCTCCTTGATTCATATAAGTGTTTCATTAGATGTATCCAACGCAGATATTTTTCATGTCTCTATTACCATTTTATGCCATGGACTATCAGTGCTCTGTTTACTATGGGAAATAGAGTTAGCAGTGTCTTTAAATCTAATTAAATTAGAGAGTCAATTCTAGAAACCCCAGAACCAATTCAGAAAATTTATCCTTAAAATTCTGTTTCTCTAGAATCACTCTTGGTACCAAATTCTGTATTAGTCAAGATTCTCTAGAGAAGCAGAACCAACAGGAGATACACACACACACAAACACACACACACACACACACACACACACACACGATATTGGCTCACGCAATTATGGAGGTTGAGAAGTCTCATGATCTGCCATCTACAAGCTGGAGACCTAGGAAAGTAGTGTGAAGGCCTGATATAGATGCCAGCCCAAGTCTGAAGGCCTGAGAACCAGGAGTATCAAGGGTAGATGAAGACTGGAATCAGCTCTGCCAGTCAGGCAGAGAGCAAATTCAACCTTCCTTTACCTTTTTGTTCTGTCTAGGCCCTTAACCAATTAGATGAGGCCCACTTACACTGAAGAGGGCCATCTGCTTTACTCAGTCCACCAATTCAAATGTGGATCTCTTCCAGAAATACCCTCACAGACACACCCAGGAATGATGCTAAATCAGATATCTGGGCATCCTGTGGCCCAGCTAAGTTGACACATAAATTTAACCATCACAGCATCTTAGTGGCATCTTGGAAGACAACAGTCCACACTCCAGGTATAGGTGCCTAGTACCAGAGGGAACAGAATGGACTTTATTCTCCAATAATTTTGGTTGTTTGTTTTGCCCTGTATTTTGGCTCTCTGAAGTACCAGCTCAAAGTATTTACCTCTATTTCACCTAATTTGGAAGTCTCCCAGGGTGAGGGCAACCGTCTGGGGGTATTTGTCAAAAACATTTACATATCAAGGTAATAGCTGCTACTGCTTGGACAAAGGATAACAGTTGTGGCAAACAATAGACAAATTGAAAAGCTTGGGATGAAAGGCTGAGGAGTGAAAAGAATAAGGGCTTTGATAAGCTCCCACATAGTCTTAGGAATCTAGAAGGCCAAGAACACATGCAAGGCTGGTTGCACACTCCAAAATGATCTGAAAAGGCTCTAAATTCTCACCATTGTCTGACCTTGAGGTTCCACTTAAACAGGAAGTGAAGGTTGTGGCAGTGTTGTATAGTGCCTGGTGCGGAATTGAAAGATTACCCAAACACACACATTACCCACCTGCAAAATCTAGGAGATTTTTTTTTCTTTTGTTTTGTTTTGTTGGGGAGGGGCAGTTCAAGGTAAGGAATTCTGTTAAATCACTAGCTGAGCACTACAATAACAGAAACAAGATGTCAGTGGCCACACATGACAAAGAATACAGACTTTACAAAACGAGTTCAAAAAAGTCGCTAAACCAACAAACAACTAGAACAAGCAGCAAAAACAAACCCTGGTGTCTTAGTCCCTTCATGCTGCTATAACAAAATACCATAGACTGGGTAATTTATAAAGAGCAGAATTTTATTTCTTATAGTTCTGGAGGCTGGGAAGTCCAAGATCAAGGCACCAGCATTACGTGTCTGGTGAGGGCCTTGTTGCTGTGTTCTCACATTGCAGAAGGGGCAAAAAGGGCAAAAGTGATGAACTCTGTGTCCTCACATGGTAGAAGGATGGAAGAACAAAAGGGCTAGTTCCCTCCAGCCCATTATAAGGTCACTAATCCCACTGATGAGAGCTCTGCCCTCATCTCTTAATCACCTCTTAAAGGGCCCATCTCTTAATACTATCATATTGATGATTAAGTTTTAAGACATGAATTTTGGGGAGCATTCAGATCATAGCACCTGGGATTGGGGGACATATGATTTCCATAATTGCCACTTTATAATATTTAAAATGTCCAGTTTTCAACAAAAAAATGAGTTATGCAAAGAAACAAAAAGTATAGCCCACACACGAGAAAGAAGAAATTAATAGATACTGTCACTGAAAAAGCCCAGTCATTGGACTTACAAGACAATGACTTTAAATCAACTCTTCTAAATATGGTTAAAGAGTTAAAGGCCATCATGTACACAGAACAACAACAACAAAAAAAACCCATGAGAATGATATCTCACCAAATAGATGATATCAAAAAAGACATACAAATTATAAAAAAGGAAAAAAAATAGAAATTCTGGAATTGAAAGGTAAAACAATTGAAATAAAATTTTCACTAGAGGGAGTCAACAGCAGATCTGAATAGAAAATAGAAGGAATCAGCGATCTCCAAGATAGGTCAGCTGAGATTATCCAGTCTGAGAAGTAGAAAGAAAAAAAGAATGAAGAAAAATGAACAGAGCTTCAGGGACTTGTGGAAATAATCAAGTGTACCAACATACACATAGAGGGAGTTCTGGAAGGAGATAAAAGACAGATAGAAAGGGCTAGAAAGAATATTTGAGGAAACAACAGCCAAAGTCTCAAATTTGATGAGATATCAATTTACCCATCCAAGAAGCTCAATAGATTCCATGTAGGAAAAACTCAAAGAAATCCCCACTAAGAGACAATTATAATCAAATGGTAAAAAGACAAAAATGACAGGAGAATCCCGAAAGCAGCCAGAGAGAAGAGACATTTTGCATACAAGGGATGATCAACTATATAATACTTACCATCTGATTTCTCTTCAGAAATCATGGAGGCCAGGAGGCAATGGGATGACATATTCAAAGTGCTGAAAGAAAAATACTGTCAATGAAGAATTCTATAAGCAGTGAAGTAACCTTCAAAAGTAATCAAGAAATAATGCATTCCAAGATAAACAAAACCTGAGAGTGATCTTTGCTAGTAGACTTGCCTTACAGGAAATGCTAAAGGGATTTTCATGCTGAAAAATATACTGACAAAATTAGGAATTTCACGTGGTACAAATTTAATTTATCCATATACTCCATATAGAAAACGTATGTCAAATATTTAAGTGTAATTATTACAGAACATTGCCAATCATATTTACATAAGGTATGCCATAAGATAACCACTTAAAAAAAAAAAGAGCTGAGCTCTTTACAATACATTTTTCACAAACCCATAACCATTAGGAATCACTGCTTTACATAGGTCTTGTGTTACTGGGCCAGAAATATGAAACTCTTAATAACCAGTATTCCTGACATATATTTATGTCTGGATCAGTTTTACAAGACATCTTCTTAATATTTACAAAGGGAACCTACAAGTTATTTGTTTTTCCTTAATACATCAAACATAAAAGGAACTTGAGAAAGCATTTTAGTAGTTCCATGTTGGCTGGTATGTAACTCTGCAGTTGTATTTTTCCAATCAAAAATTGGGGAAAGCATAACTCTTGATGTTTTGCTGATTGCTGTGCTTTGCTGTTTCGAGCTGTATCTCAGTAACTGCTAATTTACATAAGACATTCTCTAGCAACAATCACTCACCCAAAATAAAATACGTATACTTTTTATGACAGCGAAGTTTTAATCTTTGAAAGTGATTGTTTTGCCTTTAAAATCACAAATCCATAACTTTAAAATACAATTAATGGTACTGTGGTAATTTTTTATATAGAAAAGTGTTCTTACTTTGAGAAATATATCCTGAAATATTTATGAATGAAATGATACAATGTCCTAGATTTTCTTCAAAATAATATATCAGGGGGAAGGGAAGAAAGATCACTATGAGTTAATAATCATTGAAACTGAGAGATAAGAATGTGGAAATGTATTATGTATTTGAAATTTTCCATACTTAAGAGACAATTCATCCCCTCAAAATGTAATTTAGGTAGAACACAGCAGATCATTTCACACAAACATGGTTTCAGCACACAAGTATTGTAAAAACCATAGCTGTTGTTGTTTAACATTTATTGTTAAGTTTAGTATGAAGCAATGTTTTAAGTTCAATAAATCTTCTTTGTACTAATAACCAAAATAAATTGAGAATAAATTCTAGTTAACTCTTCCTCATGCTAATAGCTTTCATGAGAAGTGAGTTTCTTTTATTTATACTATTTTTAAGTAGATTCCAGAAGCTCTCGTGGTAACTTTTTCCAAATTTAAATATTACCACTGTTAGGTGACTTAACCTTAAGATAATATGTTCCACTCCTGACAAGATAATACATAAATACAATAATACATAAATATTTTATTGCACATAAAAATGACTACCATAAAAATTTGAAGAAACTTAGGAGAATGTATAGATTTGTTTTATATATGGGAAAACATATGGTTATGCTGTTTTTAGAATTATTAATTGACAATATGAAAATGATTTAATTTCCCAAATTAACTTTATTCATAACATCTCCCTTGGCAACTAAGACTCTAAAAACAGATGAGAGGCAATGATTTCATAGCCACTTACAAAAAATGTAACTTTACAGTCTTTTTCCTAGAACAACTAATCTTATATGGATTTCATGGCCACTTAATCCATTGCTTTGTTCTACCAAAGCAACAATTTTACTCAGCATCAATGACTCAAAGAATTAGCACAGAGTTTGGAAATAACGAAATATAATTTGAGGCTTATTTACTAACATGAAAGAATCTAGAAAATACATTTGTTTCTAAACTGTAAACATAATTAGCAGACCCAACTGATCAAATGGGGTATGCTTCTCCATATTCCAAAGAATCTCCCACATAGAGATTTCTCGACTCCCCAGAGACAATATTGCTCAGGTCCTCAACCACTACCAGCACCATCTCCTTCCTCTCTCCCTCTCTCCCTCCAAATGCAGACATGTGACATTTTGTTGTGCAAGCCCAAAACTAGGAGTGAGAATTCTGTGGCACTGCTTGACGGTGATGATTGAAGAGAGTGGGGGTAATTGATACCTAGGGTCTGGTATGTTAATCAATGATGTGACTCACTTCCAGCATGGGGACTCACAGGCTATTGATATACCTATGTTCACACACGCCCTTGATGATCTCATCCTTTACACACTGTTTATAGCCTTTTATCATGTCTGCCAAAAGGTATATATTATAAATCACTTCATTGGAACTCAGCAACATAACATCTGAAATACCATGCAACATCCAACCACGTGGCTACCGTGGGCAACTGGGGCTCAATGCCACTGGGGAGTTTCAGAAAGCATGTGAAACACACACCTCATAATTGTCCCTTCCATAGCAGAGAAGCTGGAGGATTTATGTGCCAATTTCTGTTCCTCATCATTTGAGGGTTGCTCCCGTGGGGACATTAACTCCCTAGCACTTCTGACCTGCCAGGTATGGGCTTCCCTCACTCCTGGGGACAGAGAGCACTCCCTTGAGAAGAGAGCATAGGAACTATCTTCAGATGACCCCAGGGTAGACCAAGGATGTGTGGGCAGCTCTCTGCAACAAATTTTAAAAATAAATTTGTATTTTCTTAATCACAAGAGCATCTATGTGCTTATGAAAATAGCAGGTCATTGTGAGCCATTATTCAGCCCTCAGACAAGGCTCAATGAAAATATGGATTTGCAGGCCATGTGCAATAACTCTGAAAGTGCTGGCTGTCCCACCCTTTCTCTACCAGGGTCTACAGCCCAAAGATGGGGACAGATGCCCCATATCATTTGAGAACCAAAGGTTACAGGAAATTGGCAATATTTTTTATTAAAAATTCATATTGCACCCTTATATCTTTGGAGAGTACCCTTGTTCCCGCTATCATTTTTGAGACAAATCCCTGCCTTACAGGATGTAAAGTAAGATGTGACATGCACATGGACAGCAGCCCACACCACCCGGACGTCTGCTACTCACATTAGTCCTGTGGCTGCTCCTCCACTCTTTCCAGTGGGTGACACTGGTGATCTGACAATCAGTAAATAGTACTGGGGCCACTGCTAGATGAAACCTCTCCATGAGAGAGTCACAGTCTCTGCTCACAAGCGACAGAGGAGTCAATTTGAACTCCTTCAGGAGTAAAAACTGTAACTGAGGTAGTGGATTTTAGGACCAATAACTGTCAGGAGAGCATTGAGGATTAGCGATGATTCCTCATTGCTCTGTGTGCTAGTTTCTGGAAGAAATGAGCCTAACTCTGTTTTTGGACACCAAATGCAGAACATGGATCCTGAAAATTGTCTTTCATATCATGCCCACCCCTTACCACCAGACTCAAAAATTGGATGTGGAGAATTATGGATCACATTTAAGAATTGCTGGTTTACGCTAGGTACAGTGGCTCACTCCTGTAATCCTAGCCCTTTGGGAGGCCAGAAGTTCAAGATCAGCCTGGGCAACATAGCAAGACCCTGTCTCTACAAATAAGAATAATAATAAAAAAAATAGCCAGGCGTGGTGGCCTGCGCCTGTAGTCCCAGCTACTCAGGAGGTTGAAGCAGGAGGATGGCTTGAGCCCAGGAGTTTGAGGTTGCAGTGGGCTATGACAACGCCACTGCACTCCAGCCTGGGCAATTGGGCAACAACCTTGTCTCAAAAAAAAAAAAAAGAAAAAAAAAAGAAAAGAGAGAAAGGAATTGATTGCTGCTTTACTCAAGCCAATGAGGTACATATAACAAGTAAACAATTTTTTTAATAAGGAAAGGCAACCCAAGTATCAGCTCTACCCCTTCAATGAAATATTAATTATCTCCGTAGCACAATGATGGAAGGCCAACACTTTATGGAGAAATATCACCTAAAATGCAGACCCAAACATTTAAATCAAGCACAAACAGTGCGGGTTAGACAGCACATCAGAGGAGTGATAAAGAGCCTAAACTCCCTCACCTCATTCATGGTCAGAGGCTTGGTAGCTCCCTGAGGAAGAGCTTTGTTCAATCTCATAGCCTTTAACTTTTTTCTTTTTTATAACTTACTTAAACCAATTTTCTAGTAGAAATTGAACAACAAGTATCTGTTCTGTGAAGTTGAGTGGGAGAAATGTGGCCTTGCCAAAATATAGGGTAATTGAACAAGCAGTATTTGTTCCGTGAAGTTGAGTAGGAGTAGTTAAGTTGGCCTTGTCAAAATATAAGGCTGATGTCCCATGATAGCTTGGATAGGGGATGGCTGTGTTGGTACAGAGTGATAAGAGCTACAGCTGCTTACTACTTCTGTCTACATCCCCTTGCTTCCATATTGTTAAGAGGCCTCAAGAAATTATATGACCCAGTGTCCTATTTATACCTCATTTTATTGAAGAGGCGACTGAGGTCTCAGGGTTATACTTGAACATCAGACCTGACATTGAATCCAGTTTCCACATCATCTTGGGCAAGGAATTAATTTTTAGGACCTCAGTTCTTCATCTGGGTAATAATAAAAAACATCCCAACCTCAAAGAATTGTGAGGATTTTGTAAGGATTTGTGAGAATACAGGAAATTATCTAGTCTGCTGAGGACTCATTAAATCATCCATTTCTTCTCTGGTCACCAAGATGAGACTGGCTCCCTGGCCACCTTTACTAACCGGTGCTCACTGTGGCCAGGCTCCTGATCCTGGGCTTCACACAGAGCATTGACGGACAACTCTGCCCAAAGGCACTTCATGTCTGCATCTGGGAGTTGAAGCCATTTCCATTCCCCACAGATGCTCAAACAGTTTGTTCTTTTGCTTTCTGAGCCCACCTGTGTTGCTCCTTCCCCTCTCTACTCCTTTCCAAAGGTGAGGGATGTGCTATGTGCCGGACATGGTGTGCAGTGTGGGAGACACAAACACTGTGGGACTCGCCCTAACTCAGCAGACCCACCCCAGTTCATTAGGGACGACCAAATGGCACTCTCTGTTAACCATCTGCTTAACCACCAGCTCCACCTGCCCAGTTCTGGAACTAGCATCCCCCTTTTCTGGGGAGTTGCTCCACACCAACACATACTCCAATTATGTAGTTCCAGTAGTGCCCCCATGTCTTTATATCACCCACCTCCCTCCCCACAGTGGACTGGCTCAGGGGTCAGAGACTTGTGGTCCCTACTCCTTGTGCCTTTTGTTGTTGGCCTAAGGTTAGGCGCCTAAGGACCAGCATGATTTGATTCCCAGACATTGAGGGTGAAGGAAAACTTTTTCCTTGATCCTCATGTGTCCATGAGGGATTTTCCATCCACTCTCCAGGAGGAAAAAAAAGCACAGGACTGATATATATTATTAGTAAATTTTGCAAATAGAAGAAAGCATGATGATTCAGCTTTATGTAGACTTTTCTTCCTTTGGATCTGCATTTCCAAGAAGAGGAAATGCCATAAGCCAACAGGGGCACTGTGGGTACAGCCTGTGGTTACCCAGCACCTTCTTTGACTAAATGATTTGATTAGTCAGGAGAGGGTATCTGCTGTTTCAAATATACAAATATGCCAAATATTTAGCTTGTTAAGGAAAATTTTAATTTTTTTAATTTTTGTTATTATCAAGGTCCAGTGCACGTTGGTGGTGGTGGTGATAGGGGGATATTCTCCATATGTCATTCCAAGACCCAGGTTCCTTCCACACTGTAAATGTGTCACATTCTAGGACTCTTCCTCTTTTGCACACAGCATATGGATTGCACAGGGGGTTGCCTATGAACTATGCCAAATTATGGTGCACATCATTTCTTCTCATATCACATTAGCAGGAACTCAGTACATGACCACACCCAATAGCAAAGGTAGCTGGAAAATACAATAAAGTTGACTGAAGGGCTTCAGTCAACTGTGAGATTAAAGAGTTACTCTCTGAGAGCAGATCTGCTGGCCCCTGCCTTGATCTGACCCTCCACCGACCATCCTCCACCCTGCTTACACTGAACATAAGTACCACTAGCATTTGACTCTCTTCTATCCCCCAAAACTACACTCCAAAGACAGTGAAATACTTGACCAGGAAAAGCACCGAAATTAGAGCAGGGTTTGAGACAACTGCAGAAATCCACAGTAGAAGGCAAATAACACGAAAGCACACATCTCCCTAGAAGAGAGATCTACTAAAGGCTTCCAATGCCAGAGAAATGCCATGCTTTCGCCATTTGGGACAGTTCCTATCCTACCTGCAAGAGCCAAACAATTATCCCCAAAGGAGAAGACCACTCCCTAATTGACACGCTCCACCCTCCCATTCACAGGAGAAGCCTATTAGTGAACGGACCTCACAACTGTAGATCAGATCCGTGCTAATTACCCAGTAACAGAAGGCATCCTTGATTTCCAACCACAAATGGGCAAAGGCTTGCCAGATATTTGAGGAAAGTGAAGAGGAGGTCATAAGGCACGAAAAGAAGTAATTCTGGAGCGGGGGGAGATAAAACACAGGAAACTAAAGAGAACTTTACCAAAAGATACCAATTCGTACTCTTAGAATTTTAAGGAAGACAATAGACATAAAATGAGAACAGGCTGTTCCAGAGGGGAACAATTAGAGGCCAAGAGAAAGTCTCCGGACACTAGAAATGTTATTGCAAAATTAAAAATTCAACAGAGGCCAGACAGCGCCAAGTAACACAGGTTGCCCATGGAACTCTGGGCTCGCGCTCTCTGCCCCCTTCCCTCGGCACCCCCCCATGACCCCCCTATGACGCTCCAACGGGTAACGGCCCCAAGGCCCACTTCCGCTTCCTGTCAGATCTCCCTCCTTGGCACCCCTCCATGACCCCCCTATAACCCCCAACGCGTAACAGCCCCAAGGCCCGCTTCCGCTTCCTGTCAGACCCGCCGCCATTTACCTGCTGCCGGCCAGGAGCCCACTGTCCGCTGGCGCCCTCGCCCACCCTGGGGTCGCCCCGAGGCTCCCGCTGCCGCCACCGCCGCCGCTGCCCGCTCCGCAGCCCGCGCTCTCGCGGCACCTTCACCTTCCTAGTGCTCCCGGCGCCCACGCTGCCCGCCATGGCCACCGCTCTCTCGCAGGTGCGCCACAACTACCACCCCGACTGCGAGGCCGCCGTCAACAGCCAGATCAACCTGGAGCTGTACGCTGCCTACGTGTACCTCTCCATGGCCTTCTACTTCGACCGTGACGACGTGGCGCTGAGGCACTTCGCCCGCTACTTCCTGCGCCACTCGCACGAGGAGAGGGGGCACGCCGAGAAGCTGATGGGCCTGCAGAACCAGCGCGGTGGCCGCATTTGCCTTCGCGACATCAGGAAGCCAGACCGCGAAGACTGGGAGGGCGGGCTGCAGGCCATGGAGTGCGCCTTCCACCTGGAGAAGAGCATCAACCACAGCCTCCTGGAGCTGCACCAGCTGGCCACCGACAAGGGCGACGCGCAGCTCTGCGACTTCCTGGAGAGCCACTACCTGCACGAGCAGGTCAAGACCATCAAGGAGCTGGGTGACCACCTCACCAACCTGCGCAAGATGGGGGCCCCGGACACCGGCCTGGCGGAGTACCTGTTTGACAAGCTCACCCTGGGCCGCAGCGACGAGGAGAACTGAGCTGGGACTGTCCCCACACACAGCCACGGGTGCCTTCCCCGGGTTGGGCCACCAGGCCAGGCGTGCACATTGCCCTCTCAGAACGTTCACTCCAGTTTTTTCCGTTCCGTTTTACTGTTGTTTCTAATAAAGTTATCTGGTTCTTAAAGCAATAAAGGTGTCCGGTTGATTCGTGTTTGCAAAACTCAAACCTTTGAGGAATAAAGGTAAATCCCCGTGCAGGCTTAAAACGGGAATCCAGGGGGCGCTCCACCCACCCGTACATACCCCATCCACATGCAGCTCAGGATCTTCACGGACGGAGGGGAAAGGTACTCCACGGGCCCCTGGAAAACACAAAATTACTCTTCCCTGTATAAACTGTGTGGACATGTGGGTTGGGGTGAAGTGAGGCGGGGTGGAGTGAGGAGGGCTGGGCGGTCTGGGGCCCTGGTGTATGTGGGTGCATGCGCATAGTGAAGTATAGAAATATGGTCTGGGACTCATCACAGTGACTGCCTCTGCAGAAGAAGTGAAGGGAATGGTATTGGGCAGGGATTAAACTAAAGAGGTCTTCAGCTTTACATAAAATTTTTGTTTTTAAGATATGGAAATGTTATTGTTCATTAATTCTGGTAGCAAGTGGGTGTCCCTGGAAGATGGCATGGCACAGTCCGTCTTGGACAAGCTCACCCTGGCCCACAGTGATAACAGGAATTGAGCCTTAGGCTGGCTTCCTTGCAGGCATGGGGGTGACCTCCCGTGGTCACCAGTGCCAGGCATAGATATTGCCCTCACAATACCTCTACTTATGGTATTTTCCTTCAGTTGTACCATTTCTTCCATTAAAGTGATGTGGTGCCAAAAGACCTAAATTAACTCAATGGAAGGGTTGAAAAATATAAGGTCAAGACTAAAGATCACACTTGTGATATAGAATATAAAGTAGAATAAATCCTCCTGAATGTTAAACCACTGACTGTGCTGGTTTGAAGAATGTAGTGGGTGGGGAGGAATTGAAGGTGGAGACCAGTTAGAGCCACTGTACGTGGCCCAGGTGAGAGACTAGTGTGGCTTGAACTGGGATGGTGGCTGAGGAAATGAGGAGAGATAGACAAGTTCCAGGTGGCTTTTGGACAAGTCAGCAAGATTTGCTCATGGACAGGAGGTGAGGAATGTGTGATGGGGAAAATAACCTAGGTTCTGGGTTTTAGACTTGAGCACCAGGGTTCATGGTGGTGCTATTATTAACCTGGGGACACCTGGGGTACAGGGGTGCAGACTTTACCTCTTGTAAAATCTGAGATTCTTATTAGACATCCAAATTGAAATTTTATGCAGGAAAATGGAAAAATGAACAAAGCCTCTTCCCTCCATGAGACCAGGTGGATGTCAGGTTTTGAAATATACATATGGGAGACATCATCCTATAGATGACATTGAATCATGTGACTGGAAAAGCTCACCAGAAGGAGAGTGGCGAGAATATGGCACAGCCAGCCACGAGTGTTGAAGTGTTTGAACTCCCAGTAAGATGCTGGTCCCACTTTGACCATGACCTTATTCCACATTCTCCCCCCCAGTTTCTGCTCCCAGTGAATGATGAAATTAGCCTGTTCTTGTTCTCAGTGTGGCATCTGGTTTCTCTTTCAGGATATGGAGAATGCGAGTTAGTATTTTACCTTGTCTTCATGACTGTGGGTAGCATGAAATGATTTCCCTGTCAAAAGATTTTTAAAGGGAATGGTAGATATATATTTTATGTCCTTTTTCCTCCCCTCTCAAAAATCTACTTTCTCTCTCAGGCCATTCTCTATTTGACCAGATGAAATCTCTATCCATGTAAACCTTAAGGTTGTTCATGGCTGGGAAAAAATACTCAAAGCATTTTGTTTCTTTTCTGCCACCTGTGGCTTATAAAGTTAAACATTCCAGATTTTGCATGCTATTTTCAAGGACTCATCATTTTCCTGAGTCTCTTTAAAGTTAGCAGATTGCTTTGAACATTTATTAAACTGAATAAGCTTAGCTATGCAGTAATTACCTTTCATATTTCCCTAGGACTGCACTTTTAACACTTTCTTAAAATGAGGATTATGGTCCTTTAGTTCATTTTATAGAAAATTCTATTGCCTCTTTACACTTCTTAGTCAAACTTGGTCTTCTCACTGAATTTCTTTCTCTGCCTGCTTTGAGAATCTCTGCATTCTGTTTTTATCTTAGATGTTACCTATCTCTATATATTGGTCAATATTCACTCCTCCTGTATATATGAGGAAACACAGAGTGAGCATCTATTTGTGAGTGTTTCAAACTATAAATTGACTAAAGATCATTCTTACTTTCCTATTTTAGAGAAGTTTGGTTTAGTGCTCTCTTAACCTAAGATTGCCTGGGTGCAAATCACAAGTTAGCCACTTACTAAGTTGGGTGAAGGATGTTATTTAACTTCTCTCTGCCTCAGTTTCTTCATAGGTAAAATAGGGGTAACAAAAGTCTGAACCCCATTGTGTTTCTAAGAAGATTAAATGAATTAATATTTTCTAAACGTTTAAAACTGTGTTTGGTGCGAAGTAACTAACTTAAGTGTAAGCTATCATCCTTCACTCACTTCTAAGTTCCTTTGTGTTGCTTATGCTTTGGGGAAAAGATTTCACGTCTGTACTTTGCCACTGGGGGTATCTCTTGGATTTCTACCAACCCTGTCACCCTGCATACTGAGGACAAATCCTTAGAAGCTGCTTTGGTTGTCAGGTGCCTCCAGGACTCAGGAGGGTACATTGCTGTTTTCACTGCCCCACACTCAGACCCAAGACTGGAGGTGAGTTATGTGGTGACAACTTTCTGTGGCAACGCCCCCCATTCTACCTCAACCAGCTTTCTTTTAAAATCGCCCTTGGAACATTTTGTGCTTATTCTTCCCAAACCCAGGATGCTGAGCCTCCTGTTTCCATCCTGAAGTTCCTCCCACTCCTCAGAGAGGGACAAGAGCAAAAAGATGAAGTGCTAACCCTGATCCCCACCTTCATGTGGATGTTTGGACCTGAAAAGGAGAGGGATGGGTGGGTGGGGGTTGTGGGGAGAATGAGGAAAAGGAAGCACATTAGGGCTACTGATAACATAACTAAACTCGATAAATCATCATGAGCTTTAACACAGAAGTTCTCAAACTTTGCCGCACATTAGAATCACCTGCAGAGCCTTTATGAATCTCAATGCCCAGACCATATCCCAGACCAAATACATGTTTCTGGAGCAGCACCTAGGCATCCCAGGCGTTGAAAACCAGTGCTACCATCTTGCTGCTCAAAGTGTTGTGTGTGGACCAGCAGCATCAACCTCACTTGAGAGCTTGTTAGCAATGCAAAATCTCAAGCCCCATTCCAGAGCTACAGTATCAATCTGCATTTTAGTAAGACCCTAGCTGATCAATATGCACACTGAATTTTGAGAACTCTTTAGCACCCTGGTTTTCACAGATGGCTGTACCTTACGATGCCTGATGTTATGTACTAAATATTTTATCCCCAAAAAATTCATATGTTGAAGCTCTAACCCCCAATGTGATGGTTATATCTCAGCCTATCCACATTGCAAAACATGAGAATGTGTGTTTGAGGATAACACCAGGGGTGTGGCTGTACTATCACTTGATAATAGATTTTATGGGATTATATGAACAGAAAAACTGCCAATTTGAACTGAAGGGGACAGAGAAGGGACAAAATGAAGGAAGAGTGTCAGACATCTTTGATTTATCAGGATGAGACAATAGAGCTATTTGGCTACAAATGTGTACTATTCTCCAAGAACAAGGAAAAATGTCCCTGAAGGCGGCAGAGAGATCATCCAGAGCCACCACCTTGGTTTCAACATGCCTCAAGTTTGACATCAAGGCCATCTTGCAAAGCCTTGGGGGCAGGGCTGTCTGGAGCCTTGTTGGAGGGACCACCAGACTGAACCATGGGGATGAGAGCCATGGGGTGACACTGCCACCCCACTGGGCCTGCAGGGCAGAGTATGGAACCAGAGAAAATTATTCTCTAGTCATAAGATGTAATGGAATTTGCCTTTGCTAGATTTTGGACTTGCTAGGTAACCATCACCTCTTCCTTCTTTCGTAGTTCTCCTTTTTGGAATGGGAATGTCTACCCCATTCCTATCCCATCATTGCAGTTTGCAAACATAACTTGTCTGGTTTCACACGGTCATAGCTGGAGAGAAATTTTGCCTTAGGGTGCATCATACCCCAAGTCTCACTCATATATGATTTAGATAATATTTAGATGAGACTTTGGACTTTAGACTATAGTTGATGTTGGAATGACTTAAGACCTTCGGGGCTGTTAGAATATGTGATGGTTATTTTTATGTGTCAACTTGACTGAGCTAAAGGATGCCCAGAGAGCTGGTAAAACAGTATTTCTGGGTATGTTTATGAGGATGTTTCTGGCAGAGGTTAGCATTTGAATCAGCAGACTGAGTAAAAAATGTCTACCCACATTGGCATCATCCAATTGGTTGAGGGCCTGAATAGAACAAAAAGGTGGAGGAAGGGTAAATTACCTCTCACGCTCCTTGAGCTGTAATATCCATCTTCTCCTGCCCTTGGACATTGTAGCTCCTGGTTCTCAGGCCTTAGAACTCAGACTGAATTACACCACCAGCTTTTCTGGGTCTCTGGTTTGCAGACAGCTTATGGTGAGACTTCTAGTCTCCATAATTGCTTGAGCCAATTGTCATAATAAATCTACTCTTATATATCTCCATATATCTTATTGGTTCTGTTTCTCTGGATAACCTTGACTAGTACAGGATGGAATGCATATTTTTTGCATACATGAAGGACACGAATTTTGGGGGGCTAGTGGCAGAATTCTATCAACTAAATGTTTATCCACCCCCAAAATTCACATGTTGAAGCCCTACCCTCCAATGTGATGGTATGTGAAGAGGGGTCTTTGGGAGGTAATTAGGTTTAGATGAGGTCATGAGGGTGGGGCCTTGGTCTGATGGTCCTTATAAGAAGAGACACCAGAAAGCTTGCTCTCTCTCTCTCTCTTTCTCTCTCTCTCCACCCCCTCCGCCATGTGAGCCCACAGAGAGAAAGTGGCCATCTGCAAGTCAAGAAGATAGCCCTCACCAGAAAATGACCATGCTGTCAGCCTGGTCTCAGACTTCCAGTCTCTAGAACTGTGAGAAATACATTTCTGTTATTTAAGCCACCCAGTCTATGGTATTTTGTTAAGGCAGTTCGGGCAGACTAAGACACCTGGGGAACTAGAAAATAATACTGATCCCTCTATTTAAACTCACTAAATTATATCCTTATACACATATTGAATCAAACACAATAAAAATATACTGTAACTTCAACATGATTGAATTAGCAAATATCTAAAGGGACTTGGAAACCTCTTATTTCCATTGATGTTGCACACAGGCACACACACACAATTTTGTCCATGTCGTTTTAGGACAAACTGGTCTGTATTATACCATGGATTGTCAAACTATGGCCTACAAACCAAATTCAGCCAACCATGTTTTTGTAAAAAAGTTTAATTGGAACAGAGCCATGCCATTTATCTACATATTGCCTGTTGCTGTGTTTGCACCACAAAGACAGTTAGTGGATGAGACAGAGACCATATGACTCGCAAAGCCTAAAATATTTACTGTCTAATCTCTTACAGAAATGTTTGCTGACACCTGTTTATATTAACAGTTCCTAAATTTACCTAAAAATATTCACCAAATATTTTTAACATTTCAACTGTCTTTCTGCATCCAATGTGCTCATTGTAGCTTTATCATCGATTTCCTACTACCACCACCGTTTGGCAGCAAGCAATTGGCTGAATTAATTTAATCTAAGATGCTAATGATTTAATCAATTATCTCCACAAAGATGTTATGGCACACACTGTTGATTAATGATCCAACAGCCTTTCTACCCCTTCTTCCCTACTAAAAGAACACTAAATTTTTAGGAGTGACAATGTGGACAGCTCCTTGGGATAAATCATAATTAGACAAAATCAATCATGAAATTTTTTCCATTTCAAGATACCTGTTTTCTAAGTATCTCCTGCTGCTAGGGTTTGCCATATGACTGAGTTCTGACCTAAGAAGTAAATGGAAATAACCTGGATTTCTGATAAAATTTTATTTGCCTGATAAAATTGATAGCAATTTGTGAAAAGAAATCATTTTGCCCCATACTTGTCATCCTGATTGAATGCTGGTATGAGGATGGGATGCCAGGGGCAGGGACAGCCATTTTGTAACCATGAAGATAAGGCCAAGAGAAGTGCAGAACCCAGTGTAGTGCCCTGTCATAATTAAGCCAGAGGTATAAACTCTGGCATTTCCTACCCCCAAGCTTCCTGATAAATAAACACAGTTAACCTTACTGCTTAAGCTACTTTGTGGGTATTCTATTAGTTATGATTCATCTAACAGATACAAGAAGGCTATAAGGAAAAGGCATTTTTTTCTGGTCAAGGGGCACAGACTTGCAGTTATAAGATAAATAAGTTCTGAGGATCTAATATATAGCATAGTGACTATAGCTAATAATAATGTATTGTATACTTGAGGTAATGGATATGTTAATTAGATTGATTATGGTAATCATTTAACAATGTATAAATAAATCAAAGCATCACATTGTACACCTTGACTATATACAGGTTTTGTCATTTATACCTCAATAAAGCTGAAGAAAAGAAAAAAAAATTAAACCCAGCTTCCCCCTGCTTTTAAATAGCAAGTATTTGTCTAGTGCGTGCTACTTATGAGGTACAATTTTAGGTACTTTCCAGACATTGCCTGTGTCATCTCACAACAACCCTGTGAGAGATGGATCCCCCTATTTCACACCTGGGAAAATGGTTTCAGGGTGGCATTGCTATCTGAAACCTCACGGCTAGTAATGACAGAGTCAGAATCATCCGTCTTCAGAAGGAGGTAATGTCCCTGCACCAGTTCTCTTCTCTTATCTCATTTTTGAGAGGCTGTGTGACCCACATTACATAAGTGACTTTATTTAAGCACCAGACATATGGAATGAGTCTCTTCATCTCTCTCGCTCTTTTTTTACATATACATAATTGGCAGTTAGGTTTGTGGGTGGTGTGCGCATGTCCCTTGCAGTGTTCAGAGTCCATGATGTCCCTGTTGCATCCAGCCCTTAATGACCTATTTCACCCTTAATGACCTACGTTCACTAAACACACAGGTCTCTAAATCTTGCCTGCATCTCAAACTGGCTGCTATTTCAACCTGTAATTCGTAGCCAGGATTCTAGAAAGGGTTACCCGTACCTGTTGACTTCTCTGAAAGAATGAATTACTTTGTTTGAAGTTTTAGAAAACAGTGATACATCCACAATGTTCAGGAATAAAACATATGAACTGATTTATGATGAAGCCTTCCTCCTGTCTCTGTCCCCAGTCTCTCAAATGTCTTCCTTTCCAGCCCCAACCAAAAGGTAACCTTCCCTGGAGTTTACTGTATATCCTTATGGTCTAACTGTTTTCTGTAACTGAATTCCTGAGACTGAGTAATTTATAAAATAAAAATAGGTTCATTTAGCTCATGGTTCTGCAGGCTGGGAAGTTCAAGGGGCCTGGTGGTGAGGCCTTTTGTTCTGCATCATAACATGGCACAGAAGGTCAAAGGAAAAGCAAACACGTGTGAAAATAGACCAAACATGACAACCGTTCCCTGGGGAACTAATCCATTCCTATGAGGACTAATCCAGTCTCTCAAGAGCAAGAACTCACTCATTACTGCAGGAAGGGCACCAAGCCATTCACGAAGGGTGTGCCCTTACAACCCAAACACCTCCCACTAGGCCCTACCTCCCAACACTGGTGCACTGGCAATTAAACTTCAACATGAATTTTAGCAAGAATAAAGCACATCCAAACCATGGCACTTACGTACATTTGTTTAATGGAGATGGTATACATGGATATATACCCTCTCCCCTTATCCAAACAGTAACCTAATTCACAATATCCTGCAACTTGCTTTTTCTCCTCCTTAAGGATATGAAAGAATGGATTTTTTTTTTGAGACAGAGTCTCACTCTGTCACCTGGCTAGAGTGCAGTGGCGTCATCATAGCTCACTGCAACCTCAGACTCCTGGGCTCAAGCGATCCTCCTGCCTCAGTCTCCCGAGTAGCTAGTACTATAGGCAAATGCCACCACACCCACCTAATTTTTCTATTTTTGTAGAGATGGGGTCTTGCTCTCAATCAGGCTGGTCTCGAACTCCTGACCTCAAGCAATCCTTCTGCCTAGGCCTCCCAGAGTGCTAGGATTACAGGTGTGAGCCACTGCGCCCGGCCTGAAAGAATGAATTTTTAGCAGTCAATTTTACATACTGGTCACATTTTGGGATTTGAGACTCCTCTTTTTGCTTCTTACACCAGGACAGCTACCAATTACCGCCACTTCCTTGGTTCCGTTCAGGTGTCCTGAATCGAAACCTTAGTAGTTTCCAACTAATTCCATATAAATTACGAGGGTTTGCTTTACGTAACCTGTGTGCCACCTTGCCAAAACTAGTCCCCATAATTCATCTAAACAAGATGCCGCCAGCCTTTGCTCTTCATCCCCCGGCTATATCATCTTCAACTAGTAGCAAAAGAAATTCAATTGGTGCTTATCATGCCAAGCATAAATACTGTTTCCAAGCAAGGTGTCTGCCCCCTAGAGGCGGTCTTCAAGATAATATCTTGCCTTTTGTTTCAATTTACAAATGGTCTCTCTATTTTCTCAAAAGTTAGATATACCTATTACTTCCTTATAGACAAAGAAATTAACACCAAGATAAGTGACTGTGAGTAAGTCCAGCCATTTTCCCTGGAATATGTCTCTTGATAAGGACTCTTAAAAGTCTTGGACAACCTCTTGCTTGAACTTCCCAGCTTGGGGGCATTCCTACCTTCTGCTCTCAACAAGGCAGCTTTGGGAGGTAGAATTGGTTTTTAGTCCCTCATCTCCTATAATGTTTTCTTCCCTGTCCTGTCATTCTTATTCAAGGAAAGGGAGAAGCCAGGTGAGTGCTGTGTATACAAAGTGCTGCTGGACCCTCCTCAGCAAACTAACTTGAAAATCACCCATTTCCCAATGTTCTGAGGTAGGTTCTGAGCTGATTAATCAAAGATTGTAAAACGTGCCCAGCTCTACTCTCTCCAGTTATGAATAGAGACCTTCAGGCCTTGAGACACTCAAATTCTCTTCATAAATGGAAGTGTGAAAATTCTAATCAGAAAAGCACACCTTTTATAAAAGGGAAACAAATGGTCTTTGAAAGTATTTTACACCTACTGAATTTTGTTCTTAAAGTCCCCTAACATGATGAAACATCTACCTCTTGGAGCTCCTTTTCCTGAAATGCTTGTCAGACCCACCTGGCAGCTCCAGAATATGCTTATGATTTGTATAATGTAATTTTAGCCTGATCTAAAACTATGGATTCCCTTTAAGGACTCTTTTCTTCATTCAACAAATCTTTTACATCATGCTTAAGATTGCTGTAAAAGTATGATTTAATTATTGTAGAAGTTCTTGTTTAGGCACACAGAAGTTTGTGTCACTGTAGGCATAGTTGCCAACTGCTAATTTTCATTTCCTCTAAAGCACTTCTCTACCAAGTCTTGAAATCATTTGCTCTTTCTAAATATCTTTTGGCTGTTTCCACAAGAAAAAGAATTACATAAATAGTTTACAGAAACCTAAACCAACTTTATTTATTTGAATGACAATTATTAGGGCTGATTTCAAATGAATTGTCATCTGATCCTCTGGCCTCAAGGACAAAATAAGTCTATTTCCTGAATAAATAAATCTGTCATTGCCTTTTCATTCCTTTTATAATGATCTTTTTATTCAGCTCATTGTTACCTTTATTAAAAATATTTGATACGTAAAATGAGCCAGCTCAATTTTGACTACACATTGAAAGTGATGGAAGATTGAATTTTCTAGGAAAGTAGCCAAACTGGTTCAAAATTACTTGTACATCAGTACAGATTGCTTGTTGGTTTGCTCTGGTGCCAGACCTCTTCGGTTGAAATCCCAGCTCCAATGTTTACATGTTAAATGACCTTGAGTTTATTACTATATAACCTCTGTGAGACTCCACATGTTCATCTGCAAAGAGTGGGTATGGTAATTGTGGGGAATAATACCAACATTATTGGGTGTGAGTTAATTGAGTTAATTGAGATTAATTGCATTACCATAGGTAAGATAAAAATCTGGTTTTATGATTTCATTTTTGCCTAAGCTCTATTTTTAATCCCTCAAAATAAAAATCTTACTTTTTTCTGTTTGAAGAGAAAAAAAGGGTATTATTTGATAGACTTCTGATTTCCTAGCATGTCACAGAAATAAAAAAAAATTGAATTGTATAAGCCAAGCATGCAAAAAAATTTAAGCATTTTCATGTGCCTTATTGATGTTTTGTTATTCTAAAGTGATGTGGTAATATATAAAATCTCCTTATTATGTATTTATCCATGGTTAACATTCATTACATAGGTATTTTGAAATCATATTCATCTATTAGATATCATAGATAAGTTAGAAAATGGGGAAAGGAGGTCGTGATCTAAGAGAATGGGAGGAGAGAGGGAGAAGTCACATCCAAAGATTTTAAAAAATTGACTATGGATGAGATACTGGGTAGGCTATCCATTAAATAGGTGACTAAAAATTTGATTCTGAACTTCATACAGGTTACATGCAAATTTGTAAAGTGTCTGTGTGTGTAAGGATGCAACTGGGAGATGGTATAAGCGTGGGAGAACGAGTAGAGGTCAAACATTTTAAAAATGGTGTGAACCAAAATGTTAGTTTTCAGTGGAATTGCAAGTGATTTGTTTTCTTTTTACATGCTTTGGCATTAGAAAAATTTTACATAATTAATATGCATTACTTTATAATTAGAAAAAATTAGAGTTGATAATCCTAAAAGTGACAATTCTGCAAAATGTCCATCATACACATTTAGAAGAACATTTATTGTTTTTTTAAAAAGCTTCATACATCTATATTTCATGAGTTTTTACCTGTGATTAAATTTTTAATAGTGGCAAAGGAAATGAGTCATATGAGAGGTTTCTGTTTTTGGGGATTGTGCTAAAATCAATGCTGTATCTGGGGTATACTTTTTCTACTTTTGACTTATTTTAATATCGAACCTTTTAGTGCAGTTCACTGTGAATATGTAAATAGTCTTTAGCAAATCATATAATATTTCTTATAACATGTCCAAATTCATCTTAGAATTACAGAATATTGGAATAATAATGTACCTTAGAGAAGATCTTGTTCAGGGGTGGAACATTGATGACTTTTGGTCATTGTTAGGCCCATATGGTACTTTAAAAGACTATATGACTAAGTAAATAAAATATTTTATTTTAAAGCAAGAAGCATTAGTACTCAAAGTCTTACGTTCAACCAGATTTCTAGATTTATGTAAATTCCAAGCCTTCTTGGGACAACTGAGTTTGCAATTCCCATTGATGTAATGACCTAACTCCACTTTCCAACTCCACTTTTCCTAATTTGGATTCCAAGGGCAGACATTTCAAATATCATCAGTGCCCTGTGGTGCTTGCAAATAAATATGATTGTGAGACTTACTGACTAAGTTTAAGCATTAAAAATAGAGTCAGGCTGGACGTGGTGGCTCACACCTGTAATCCCAGCACTTTGGGAGGCCGAAGCAGGAGGATTGCATAAGTCCAGGAGTTTGAGACCAGCCTGGGCAACATAGTGAGATCCCATCTCTAAAAAAAAAAATTAAAAATAAGCTGGGTGTGGTGGCACACACTTGTAGTCCCAGCTACTTGGGAGGCTGAGGCAGGAGGATCACTTAAGCCCAAGAGTTTGAGGCTACAGTGAGCTATGATTGTGCCACTGCATTCTAGCCTGGGCAACAGAGCAAGACTCTGTCTCAAAAAAAAAATAAAAGAGTCAATAGCATTGGTATTGAGGGTGGTCTTTCTACTATGGGATAGGTTAATCAGTCATTTTGAGCAGAGAATTGAGCATAATATATAAAAATTGATAATAATCACTGCTACTTATTTAGTATTTATATGCCAGGAACTAAACTAGACATTTTATACACATTATCTTATTGAATGCTCAGACAGCCTATAAGATAGGTTGGTATTATCCTGTTTTACAGGTGAAGAAACTAAGGCTTAAAGGAATAACTTGTTCAGGTCACATACCTACTAATTGGGTAAGTTTCCTTTTTATCTTTTAAACATCTGCTCCCCCATATACAAACATTAAAGACTTGAACTACTAGACCACAAGTCTTTTGGGATTATAGTCTAGGCCTGGAAATAACCCAACATAGTTTCTTCACTAGCCTGAGGCCTCTACTAGTAGCAATATGTAATTATGATGTTCTGCCAATATCTGTGTTCTAAACTTTGGGGATAGAGAGGAAGTTGGAGAGGAATGTTTGGTGGAAGGTGGCCCCAGACAGATCCATTAGAAATCAAGGTGTTCATCTTATGAAGTGTTTGAGTACTGAAAGACTACAACAGCTTATTGGAACTGTTATTGTAGCTGTTTATTCATAGCACATACTATTGATGATGGGGATCATGTGATGAGAATCTCATAGTTGAATATGGAAAATGATGATATTTAACTTATATTTTTAAGGGGAAATTATTTCATATAATCAGAGGTAAGGAAAATCCTCATGCCATTTTTTCCCTATAAAATGCCATAGCTGGAAATGTAAATAACTACACATCTTGAAAAATGTTGCTCTGACTGACCATATTAGAGAGGATCCAGAGTGAGCACCAAGACTTATTTGTAATTTCTTGCCATGGAAAATATAGGATGTAAGTTATTGAAAGTAACAAATCTGGTTTGGGGTTTTGTCCATTATGTTCATTGAACCCAGACATTTGTTCATCTGATATTTCCCATATTTTGATCATACTTTTCAGCTTATCTTGTCTCATATCTTCAGAAGTTTTGGAGCATCTACCCAACAGCACATCAGAGAGAGGGTAATTAGTGGAGGAAGATTGCAAAGTCTGTGCTGTGCCAGGTGCATACTAAATCTAGTTACAGCTCCACATAAATCTCATTACCATTGCTATTTCATTTTGTATTTTCATCAGATTTTTATAACTGCAGGATTTTACTCTTATCTTGGAGTGGAGGAAACAGGTTGTGATTGATTGAACTAGCTATATATGTTGGCTCAGATAGAAAAAAAAAGATGTTTCATGTGAAGTTGCAGACAGTACAGAGCAGAGAGGAAAGCAGAGTAGGGACGGTTTGACCCGTCCCTCTGCCCCCATCTTCTTCCTCTGCCTGGCTCTCTCCTGTCTCTGCACAGGGTCCGGCAGGCTGTGGTTCTCACATCCAGTGCCCGAGGGCCCAGCAGTCACCTGAGAAGTAGGCCCAGCTATACCCTGGGGAAGCATGCCTGCCCGTCTGGTGCTAGGGAAGGAGACAGACGCAGCTGTTTGTTAAGGGGTCCCCTGTGCCACGTGCTGTGTGAAGCAGCAGTGTGCAGGCACAGGGGACTTCACCTCTGTGGAAACCAAAAATTAAGATTTCCCCTTATTACCCCCATTTTACTCCCTGATCAGAGGAAGTAGATGAAGGTCCAAGATCATATGGCCAGAAAGTGAACTGGGATCTGGAACCCTCTTATCCTATTCCAAGTGTGTCATTCCCTGCTGCCTCCATCACCACCCCCATCCTCACCGACCCCTCCCCCAGTCCTGCCCTGGAACCAAAGGAAGGAGGAACTCTGGGGGAATCCTCACGTAGGAGTCAGATAACTTGAATTCCAATCACCCTCTACTATATACTTGCCAAGGTACCTGGGGCAAGACCTATATCTGACCCCCGAAGTGCTCACCTCTAAAACGGGGATAATATCATTTGTCCTGCCCTTATCCTGGGCTTTAAAAGGCTCAAATGAGGTGGTGTGTGTGCAAGTAATTTGTAAAATGTGAAGAGCTATCTAAGTGTAAGGTTGTAGTGTTGTTATTATTGTGCTTCAGGGAGAATTTTCTCCCTGTATTTTCCTAAAATTTGTGAGAGCTTTCACATAGTTAACCCTTGCCATACTCTGGTCTATACTAAAGGTGTGCCAGCTTAAAGTGACAGCCCACTCAGCACAAACAGCATTAAGCAAATGTTGGAAAGGGAACTTAGGTGTGTATGCTTAGTTAATAGGTTTTGTAGCTTTTGTGGACTAAAAAATGGATAAATCTTGACTAGTCTTGCAAAGCAAGATCGTAAAGCCAATCCAGAAGAAAAGTGTCTTGGACAAAATATTTATATAGAAGCTAAAGTAACTCCATCTTGAATACTAATCCTCCATTTTGACTTCCAGCTAACCCCAGTTCCAGGAATGCTTTTAAGATTTCCACTTTATCTACTGCTCCTTGTGTAATTCTACCCTTAAATCAAAACAACCTTGATATTATGGCACAAATTACAGGCTATGGCGTACATAGCATTCTCGTCCTTTCCTGGAAGGTTGACTCCCTATAGAGCATGTATACCCATTTCCTATGGTATGTAAGCCTTGGGTCAGGGGGGTAACGGTGTGGAGATCTATTTATCTTGCAGCTGCCCAAGACCATGCTTCTGTCTATAAGTTCTCCAATAAATCACCTTCTACCAACAAACTGGATGTGTCTGCTTTATTCTTTGGTTTCTTAGCTCCTTCTATGTTTGGAGGTCGCTCTGCGTATGTGGCCCTTTCATAAAACAATTGATAAGCACCACGTTTAAGTCTATTTTCAAAAAGTCTGGAATAAGTACTAAACATCTGCATTTTAATAAAGCTTGATGGATAAGTTTAATGTTCATCTCCAATTGAAAAGCACTGGCCTAGGAGATGCTAGATTGAAATTTAAAAATTGAAATTGTGACCAAACTGAAATTTACTAATAACACAATAGTGTTGTTGGCTAATATCATCAGGGAAACACCACTAGGACTTTGATAAATGGAAACATATCATGGACAGCAAGAGTACTGACAAATCTCTAAGCACTACCCATACAATATAGAATTTCTCAAATATTTATACTAATGTTTTTCCCTATTCAAATTTTATCTAGAGAATGCTGAACATACACCTCTTTTGAATTGACAGTTTTTTCCATGCAACTCCTTAATAGTGACATAGCATATACACCTAATTATTTTTAGGACATCTCTTCCCATAAAGTGAAAGAACAATTTTTTGTGACTTTCTAGGGGCTCTCAGGGAAATCTCAAAGACAGTATTAGATGTTAAGAATATTTTTAAAGTTTTGTTTTATTTTATTTTATTTCATTTTTTATTGAGGATTTGATTTTTTGAAAGCAAAAGTTAAAAATTGCTAGAAATTTGAGCACTTAACAAAAAGATCATCAGTGCCTAAGTACATGAATGGTTGTAGCCTGGCTGCCTATTAATTAAAGGAACAGTGCAATATTTTCTTTTTTTTGCCTGACATCAGAATGGATTTCTAAGGGACAGTGCAATATTTAAATGAGCATACAAAACTTCTTTAGATATTCAGAAGCACAGAACTTTTGTTATTTCTTTGATTTTATAGAGACTAATCAAGATCATGATAAAGTCAGAACAAGTGTTACTGTGGTGAGATATGGAATCTCTGCTATTTGAGCAGATTCCATAGAAGGGGAAGTGTGAGGCTGGTAATGTTCCACAAAGATATTCAGGTCCTAATCTGTGGAACCTATGAATGTTGCTTCATATGACAAAAAGAACTTTGCAGAGGAGGTGATTAAGATGGGCAGATTATTGTGTATTATTCAGGTTGGGCCTGAGACAAATGTCCTTATAAGGGAGAGGCAGCATCAGATTTGATTTCAGAGGAAGAAGACAATGTAAGGACTGAAACAAAATGCTATACTGTTGCCTTTCAAGGTAGAGGAAAGGGCCAAGAGGCAAGGAATACAAGTAATGCAGCTGTAGAAGCTGGAAAAGGCAAGGCAATGGATCCTCTCTTAGAGCCTCTGGAGGGAGCATGGCCCTGTTGACACCTCCTTGACTTTAGCCTAGTGAAACTGATTTCAGACTTCCAGAAGTGGAAGAGAATAAATGTGTGTTGTTTTAAGCTACCAAATTTGTATTAACTTGTTATAGCAGTCATAGGAAACTAATACAGGCCAAGAGTAATCTTTTACAATCTCTTATTAAGAGTAGACAAATACTCCATGAAACTGTCATTTTCACAGACAGCAAACCAAATTCTAGGTCTGCTTCAGTATAATATTGAACCACAAGCTCTTTTTGAAAATCTTGTGAATTAGCCCATCAAAACTGAACCAGATTTAGCAGTTTTACCACAAATTTGTATTCCTTTTCAGATTCTCTTTTAGTGAAACCTCGACAGTTGTCTACGTCCTCTTAGTGGTGTCCTTCACCATTCTCTCCCTTAGTCTGGAATAAAAGTTGTTTCACTTCAGGACAGAACATTCTTTTTAATCTCCTCAATCAAAAAAAACCTCAACATCTTATTACCTTTGGTCTCTGAATAGAGTCTCACTCATGTATAATTATAATATTTATGTATAGTCACTTCTATTTTACAGAGAAAACTAGGGAATGGTAATTTGAACTGTCATTTCAGTGGACTAGCAGAGCTCAGAATACACATAACCCAGACTTCTAGAGTGGCACACATCCCTTATACAATTTGTTGACATGGCAGAAATGAACATGTTAATTGAAAGACCCAAAGATATAGACTCTCCAGTATATACAAGTCAGGATCTAAAGTACATAAACTTAAAATTATGATTAGTAATCAGTGTTTAAGCATTCTGTTTACATAGAAGTAATCTAGGAATCCAATGACTGTTCATCAATTAATTCAATGTTATCAGTCCAAGAGTTAAGTTATCTAAAAACATAGGAAATTATCTTCAGTTTGACATTGCAAAACCTTATTATTACTATGGAATACAAGATTGTCAGAAAAATGGTTTAATTTGGTTAGATATAAATTTATATTTTTCATAAAGTTAAATAATAACTAGAAGTATTGCTACTTTATGTGATCAGTAAACCTGTATGTGTTTTTAAAAAACATTCAAGAAGCATGAAAAGTGTATGTTTGTATGACACTTAACACTGAAAAATCAGAGAAGATGTAGTTGCTTTTAGTAAACCCTAAAGATTAAACTAGTATTGTTTGCCAAAGATTTACATAAATTATGTGTATTTGAATTCTAAAATGATTCTGTTTCTGGGAAAATATGTATATTTTGAATCTAGTACATTAAAACTATCAGTTCTCAATTTCCTTATTTCCAGGGAACTTTAGGGATATATATTCAAGTTATAGAAAAAATTATTTAACTAGATATGTCAATTAAAACAGCACTCCTTTAACTTAAAAGACTTTATAATCTAATATAGTGTGTTAATATCATCCAGAAGTAGGAAAACATTATACACTATGAAGGAAGGAAGGAAGGGAGAAAAGGAGGGAGTGAGGGAGGCAGGAAGGAAAAAAAATGTCCGGATACCTTATGGCACCACTACACAGCTGAGTCAATGCTGGAGACTTCTGTGAGGCTAATATTATTTTTTTAAAATGATAGGGCAGTTGACTTCTCTATTTCTTGCAGTTAAAATAATTGTAAGTAATTAAGCCAAATTTTAACAGACTTGGTTGACATTGATTATTGACCAATACCAGTGTTCTTATACAAATAAGGTTAATTATACTGTTGTTTTGACTATTTTTATAGGTTTTATTTTATGCTTTTCCTCATTAAAAATTTTTTTGTGTGTGAATATACTCCATTTTCGTTGTCACTTTAAAAGTCAAGTGTAAGTGGAGAAAGATATATATAATATGCTACTGTTTATCTAAGAAAAGGAACAAATGGGGGAATGCATATGGTGGATGAAATCTTGATTTTTCTGACCATGCCTTGTTTTATGGATTTGACTTAGGAACTATGAAATATTTTTTAGAATTATAAAACAAAATTAATTTATATTTTAAAATAAAAGTAATATCTGAAAACCAAACCAAAATTAATAAATAAACATAACTTCGTGGCAGGTTGGTGGCCTAACCACACAGAGAGTAGTTTTTTGAATGACTTAAAAACAGTAATTTGAATGCACATCCTTTTCAGATATATCCTAAGTATAAAAGGTGGTACCAAAAAACCCCCAAAATCAAATGAAACACATTTTAAAACATTAAAAACATTAAATTGTTTAATTCTAATGAAGACTGATGTGTGTGTATGTGTGTGTGTGTGTATTGTTAGATAATGCAAATGAGTAACTTTGTTGATGTCATTAAAAACCTAGGTTTTCAGCTAGGGAGAAAGGAGATACAGAAGCAAGATCAACAAGGCTAAGAAAAGTCATATAGTCCTAAATTCTAATTGAAGAGTAATTATGATCTCATGATGTATGTTATCATCACATACAGAAATATCCACTGAACATTCTTTGAAATAATTACCAACCCAGTAGGAATGAGAACCCCTAGGACCTCAATTGGAGTCTCTCATTTCCCCCTAAGGGAACAGTGACTCTCTGGAGAAGTGGCTGATTTCAGAATTGGGGGCTAGAATTTCTTGTCATACAGAATGCAAAGAAAGTATCACAGACAAGTGGGTCAAAGTGACTTGGGAGCTAATTTGAAGAGGATCACACAGGACAAATATGGGACAATTTCAGCATCAATAAAAATCATAATTGCAATGTATTGTAAACATCAAATATGACTAAATCCAAGATTTCATATTGATACTTGAAAAATCTTTGGAAGATGACAAAGAATCAACACATTGTTTGGAAAACTGTTAGATAAAGTAAAAGAGGAAAACATTTATCCTAACTTCCTAAACAAACTTACAGCACAGGTTAACCAAAGCCTCTACAACTATCTATTTATAGTTACACAGAGCAGGGAAACATGTTAAATGACATCACAGGGATTCAATCAGCAAAATCTAAGCACTTGAAAAGTCTATGGAACAACTGACCAAGTTTCTTTAACAAATAATTTACAGAAAGGAGCCCAGATGGCCAACTAGAGACATTGCTTGTCAGACCGTCCCGGCAGGAAGGTAGAATATTGGAGTGAGGAGAGGGGAGATGAGTTTCAGCTCCGGTGTGAATCACAGAGAGAGGCGACAGAGACAGCGAGGGACCCCACGGAGAAAAATTGCAAAGCCGAGAAGGAAGAAGATAAAGAGGATAAGATGTCAGTGAGGATCAAACCCAGAGAGGCTCGGAGCCCAGTGAAAGAGTAAGGGGGATTCCCATCCCCCTCCTATGTGCCTTTGGTGAACAGTGGGCCACTAAGTTTTTGGAAGGCTTTTCCACCCTCCACGAGCCCAGGCACAGCAACAAGTCAGGAATAGTGGGGTGAAATAGTGAGCCCCAGGAATTTGGGCAGTCTGTGAGGGGCTCCCCCTGGGAGAGTGCAATGAGAGGCCAGAGTGCAGGCTTTCTTCCATCCAGACACTTCCTCCCCTGCACCTCCCCTAACTACTGCAACTGAGAAAACAGTTCGAGGTCAGGCTGACCAGAAGCCACAGCCCCTTCCCCACCTATTACAACCACGAGAGTAGTTTGAGCAAAGAAGTTTGCGAATGGCAGCTTCTCTCTGATGGGCATGCACTCCAGGCTGAGGTCTCCACAGAGAGTGGGGCCCACATCTCTTTCCTTGAGGACTTGTGGTGGAACAGGGGTGCACAATCTGGGAACTCCCTGCCCTCTGGTGTTTCATGGAGATGCATGCTAGTGGGTCAGACACACAGACCAGGGGAAGATTTGAGAGCTGGTCATGGGTGGTGAGAAAGCACATGTGGACTGAACTGAGGGGAGTGTGCTGTGGGGATCCAAGGAGCAGCGATTTGGGAGAGCGCCCACCCCTTCCCCACAGAAAAACTGTGCTACTGGATAAGGGCAGAAAGATCCCAGCCTAGGGCCTTAGCACTCAAGTGTTTAGGCCCCTACCCATGAATAGCCTTCCTAGTTTGGAGCGCTTGTCCTGACCCTCCTACCAGTGGCTCCCACTAGTGGCCAGAAAAGCAAATTTTGAGCCATCCCGAGGCTTTGTAAAGCCTTTCAGGCTCCCACAAACGAACTGCCTTGCTCCCCCCCCAACCTCAGTGGTGGCAGAGATCAAGCAACCCCCTGGGAGTTACAGGGTCCCTCCTATATCTTGGGGTACTCAAGTGCTCCACCTGGGGGACTAGAGTCTACCATGGGCACAAAAGAACATCTTGGCCGCTGGCTTTTTCATACAAACATCAATGGATGATGGGGAGAACAACTCTATAGCTCATCATGGCATCTTCCAACTCAATCAAACAGGGCGTGGCTGATTCGTACTCACAAGCTCCACCTGCCATCTCAGAGATTAAGGTAGGGGACCCAATACAATTCACACTGCTGGGAACAGGTGAAGACAGAAGGATAGAGGCAACCCAAGAGGGTCATCAAACCTGCTTGAACACCCCATAGACAACTCAGGACCAGCACGCTTCTCCCTGGGATGGTCAGGGATTAATCTTCGGGGACCTGGGGACAGACATGTAGGCCAGACTCAGTACCCCCAGGACTCAATCATGTTGCCAGATGAGAAGGAATCAGCAAAAGAACTCTGGAAGTATGAAAAATTAGAGTGAAAGGACACCCCCAAAAGGGAACACCAGCTCTCAAGAAAACCAAAATGAAAATATTGAAATGACAAATAAAGAATTCCAAATATAGATTGTAAGGAAGCTCAATGAAATCCAAGAGAAAATGGAAAACCAACTTAAAGAAACCAGAAAAACAATTGAGGATGTGAATGAAAAATTCACCAAAGAGACTGACATGTTAAAGAAAAACCAAATGGAACTTCTGGAAATGAAAAATTCATGTAAGGAAATACAAAACACAGTGGAAAGTTTTAAGAATAGACTAGACCAGGCAGAAGAAAGAATCTCAGAGCTTGAAGGCAACTCTTTCATATTAAATCAGTCACTTAAAAATAATGAACAGAGAATTAAAAGGAACAAACAAAGCCTATAAGAAATTTGGGATTATGTAAAACACCCAAATATAAGAATCATAGGCATCCCAGAGGGAGAAGAAGAAAACCCACAAGGGCTAGAAAACCTATTTGAGGGAATAATTGAGGAAAACTTCCCAGTCTTTGCTAGAGATTTAGACATCCAGGTACAAGAAGCTCAACAAACACCTGGGAGATTCATTGCAAAGAGGCAATCATCAAGACACATAGTCATCAGACAGGCCAAAGTCAACACAAAGGAGGAACTCCTGCAAACCATAAGGTGAAAACGTCAAGTACCTTACAAAGGAAAACCCATCAGGCTAACTGCAGACTTCTCAACTGAGACCTTACAAGCCAGAAGGGGCAGGGGCCCCACCTTCAGTCTTCTTAAACAGAACAACTGCCAGCCTAGAATTTTGTGTTCTTCAAAACTAAGTTTCATAAATGAAGGAGAAATAATTTACAAAGCAAACACTGAGGGAATTTGTCAAGACCAAACCTGCCCTGCAGGAAATACTCAGAAGTGCATTATACATGGATCAGCACAATGATCATCCTCCAGTGTAAAACTACCCAAAAACTGTGCACCCGTATTCCACCACAAGTCCTCAAGGAAAAAGACGTGGGCCCCACTCTCTGTGGAGACCTCAGCCTGGAGTGCATGCCTACCAGAGAGAAGCTGCCATTCGCAAACTTCTCTGCTCAAACTACTCTCACAGTTGTAATGGCTGGAGAAGGGGCTGTGGCTCCTGGTCAGCCTGAGCTCAAACTGCTTTCTCAGTTGTAGTAGTTAGGGGAGGTGCAGGGGAGGAAGTGTCTGGATGGAAGAAAGCCTGCATTCTGGCCTCCCATTGCACTCTCCCAGGGGAAGCCCCTCACAGACTTCCCAAATTCCTGGGGCTCACTATTTCACCCCACTATTCCTGACTTGTTGCCATGCCTGGGCTCGTGGAGGGTGGAAAAGCCTTCCATAAACTTAGTGGCCCACTGTTCACTGAAGGCACATAGGAGGGGGATGGGAATCCCCCCTTACTCTTTCACTGAGCTCTAAGCCTCTCTGGGTTTGATCCTCACTTACATCTTCTCCTCTTTGTCTTCTTCCTTCTCAACTTCTTCTGAACAGGTCAATATAAAGCGATGAAATTGAAGCAGCAATAAAAATCATCCAACAAAAAAAGTCCCAGACCAGATGGTTCCACAGCCAAATTTTCTCATGCTTACAAAGAAGAATTGGTACCCACACTGCAGAAATTATTTCATAACTTTGAGAAGGAAGGAATCCTACCCACCTCATTCTAAGAAGCCAGTATCACCTTGATACCAAAGCCAGGAAAGGACACAACAAGAAAAGAAAACTATAGACCAATATTGCTTATGAATATAGATGCAAAAATTCTCAATAAAATTCTAGCAAACAAAATTCAGCAGCACATCAAAAAAATAATCCCCCATGACTAAGTGGGCTTCACCCTGGGAATGGAAGGATGGTTCAACATATGTATATCTATAAATGTGATTCACCACATAAACAGAAGAACCCTTTCATGATAAAAAACTATTAACAAAACAGGCATAGATGGAACATATCTCAAAATTATAAAAGCTGTATATGACATACCCAGAGCCAAGGTCATATTGAATGGGGGAAAGTTGAAAGCATTCCCACTTAGAACTGTAACAAGACAAGGATGCCCACTGTCACCATTCCTATTCAACATAGTGCTGGAAGTCCTAGCCAGAGCAATCAGGCAAGAGAAAGAAATTCAGAGTGTCCAAATGAGGAAAGAGGAGGTCAAACTATTGCTCTTTGCTGATGATATTATTTTGTATCTAGAAAACCCCAAAGATTCTGCCAAGAGACTCCTGGAATTGATAAATAAATTCAGCAAAGTCTCAGGTTACCAAATCAATGTACACAAATCAGTAGATTCGTATACACCAACAACAGTCAAGCTGAGAGTCAAATCAAAGAGTCAAACCTTTCACAATAGCTACAAAGAAAATAAAATACTTAGGAGTATATTTAACCAAGGAAGTGAAAGATCTCTACAAAGAGAACCATGAATCACTAATGAATGAAACTGCAGATGATGTAAACAAATGGAAAAACACATTAGGCTCATGGCTTGGCAGAATCAACATTGTTAAAATGGCCATTCTACCCAAAGTGATTTACAGATTCAATGCAATACCCATGAAAATACCAACATCATTTTTCACAGATCTAGAAAAAATAATTCTATTCTTCATTTGGAACCAGAAAAGAGCCCAAATACCCAAAGCAACCTTAAACAAAAGGAACAAATATGGAGGCATCACGTTACCAGACTTTAAGCTATACTACGAGGCTACAGTGCCCAAAACAGCATGGTACTCACACAAAATTAGAGACATAGACTAATGGAACAGAATAGAGAACCCAGATATAAAATCATCCACATATTGCGTCTTATCTTTGACAAAGAAGACAACAACATACACTGGGGAAAGGAATCCCTATTTAACAAATGGTGCTGGAAAATTGGATAGCCACATGTAGAAGATTGAAATAGGATCCAAATCCCTCACCACTCAGAAATATTAATTCAAGGTGAATAACAGACCTAAACTCAAGACATGAAACCATAAGAATTCTAGAAGTAAGTGTTGGAAAAACTCTTTGAGATATTGGCCTAGGCAAAGAATTTATGAAGAAGACCCCAAAGACAATCACAGCAACAACAAAAATTAATAAATGGACCTGATTAAATTAAAAAGCTTCTGCACAGACAGGTTTTTTAACAGAGTGAATAGACAACCTACAGAAGGGGAGAAAATATTTGTATGCTATACATCCAATAAAGGGCTAATAACCAGAATCTACAAAGAACTCAAGCAAGTCATCAAGAAAAAAATCAAATAACCCCATTAAAAGGTGGGCAAAAGACATGAACAGAAGCTTTTCAAAAGAAGATAAACTAATGGCCAATAAACATATAAAAAATGCTCAATGTCACTAATCATCAGGGAAATGCAAATCAAAACCACAATGAGATATCACCTAACTCCAGTGAGAATGGCTTTTTTTTTTTTTTGTAGAGATGGGGGTCTCGCTCTTGCTCAGGCTGGTCTTGAACTTCTGACCTCAAACGATCCTCCCGCCTCAGCCTGCCAGAGGGCTAGGATTACAGGCATGAGCCACTGCACCCAGCTGAGAATGGCTTTTATCAAAAAGTCCCAAAACAATAGATGCTGGTGTGGATGTGGAGAGAAAGGAACACTTATACACTGTTGGTGGGACTGCAAACTTGTACAATCTCAATGGAAAATAGTATGGAGAGTCCTCAAAGAACTAAAATTAAACATACCATTTGATCCAGCAATCCCACTACTGGTTATTTACCCAAAGAAGAAAAAGTCATTTTATCTAAAAGACACTTGCACTCGAATGTTTATTGGAGCACAGTTCACAATCACAAAGATGTGGAATCCACCCAAGTGCCCATCAATTCATGAGTGGATTAATAAAATGTAGTATATGTATACCATGGAGTACTACTCGGCCATAAAAAAGATGAATTAATACCTTTTGCAACAATCTGGATGGAACTGGAGACCATTCTCCTAAGTGAAGTATTGCAAGAATGGAAAAACAAACACCGCATGTACTCACTATTAAATTGGAACTAACTGATCAGCAGTCACGTGCACAGATTTAAGTAAAAGTCAGTGGAAATCAAGCTGGTGAGAGGGGGGAGGAGGGGATGGGTGAAATCATACCTAATGGGTACAATGTACACTATCTGGGTGATGGGTACACTTATAACTTTGACTCAATCAGTACAAAAGCAATCCATGTAACCAAAACATTTGTACCCCCATACTATTCTGAAATTTTAAAAAACAAAACAAATAATTCACAAAGAAAAAAATTGGAATAGGAGGGAGAACCTAGTGATTAAAAGAGACTTAAGAGGCATATTAACAAACTGTAGAACAAATATGCATAAGATGCTTTGGGCACATCATATGTGCACTTTAAAGCAGCTCATAGTCTGACTCAAGCCATGGCTGTGGTGATCATTTTTCCATGCAGGAGTAATCTGACAGGGCCTTGCCTTGGGCCCATGAAGTGTATATCTCGTTTCCTGTCCAGGGTCTTCTCTGATCCTAAATCGTGGAACAATTCACAGACCATTAAGCACCCAGGCATGTGAAAACTGGAAGTGTGCACAATTAAAGCATGTGAGCTTATTTTGACTAATGAAGGATGGGAGCTGTTGGATACATCCTTCGCTCTTACGTCCTTCAAGCAAACAGTTCTGAGATGAATTTCCTAAGGCAACTCAGAAGGTTCCTAAGATCACATACCTGTTATCCTTAGCAACGACCAACTTGATTACGCATCCTTGAATTGGCTTTCTCTCCCCACATTAACACTCCTCTATACTTCACTCCTGCTCCCTGGGATCACCTCCCAAATAAACTGCCTCAAAGAGCTTTTGCCTGTATGGAATGGAACCTAAGCTAAGACATTGATAATAAAATGTACACTCTAACTGGATATTTGGTGATAATAAGGAATTATTGTTAATATTTTAGGTTTGATGATCTCTAGCTTCTTGAGGTTTGGTCAGTTATCTGAATAGGATGGCCTTAAGAGTGGTGGTAAGCAGGTCATGACCTGTGTGGTATAATGTTTAGCCTCTGGGAAGGCTTCTTACTCCATCCCTACCTCACAATCCAAAGGATCACATAATATACTCCCGTCAGCTAAAAATACTTTGTTTGACATATAAAGTACTTGTTCATCTTAGATGAATGAGTTTTCTTTATTAAAAGCAATATTTGATAGGCAAGGAGAGAGCAATTTCTTTCTAACAGTGCTGGTTACTTGAAGGGGTCATGAAAGTTCAGAATGGTTACGACAGTGGTTGGGACAGGTGGTTGGCAATACAGGCAGTTCTCAGTTTACAGATGAGATAGGTTCCTGAGAATGTCTTCAGGGATTTGTATGTAACTTGGATCCCTGATGAACAGCACATATATAGTAATAATAAAATAATACTATAATGGCTCATATGGTAATAATACAGTATAATACTGTAATAATAATAATAATAACCCTGTACTGCAATAAGTTACAGAAACTATTGTGTTCTTTCTATCAATTCAAACAAACAGAAGATAAAGACAAACTCATACAAAAAGTTTAGATAGGAGAAATTTCAAAAAGGAATATTAAAGGCTAACACTCATCTAATGTTGCCTCAATGCTAGGCTAATAGGAATGTCGCACTTATTTTGATCTTCTAACAAAATCAATAATAACCTTTCCATTTTAATAATTAATCCACTATGCTGCTTAGTAATAATCGATGCTTTCATTGGAGCACTGTCTTTCACATGTTCCATTATTTTCACTTTATCCTTTATAATTGTTCTGATAGTTGAGCGACTGAAGCCTAATGCTTTCCCAATGAATGATGGCATCTGGCCTTTCTACAAACAATTATTTTCACTTTCATTTCCACTGTAATCACCTTTCTCTTCACTGCAGGCTCACCTGGACTTGCAGTGGTCTTTCACTTTGGAGGCATGGTCATAAGGGTAAACACACACTCACAAAATCAAATTAAAAAGTGAAGACGAAAGTGATGCTGTGCATAAGCAACTGTATAAACAATGAGACTAACTGCCAGTGTAAAGATGCAGCGCCAACGAACCGCTTATGCCATGAGAGTTTGTTTACATGTGCAGAAGAAACTAGTTCCCAAAGTATTAATTTAATTACTTAATTAGCAATTATCCGTATGGGGAGCCCTGGGAGCCCATTCGTAAGTACAGAACACTGCAAGTCAGGTCATCGGTATGTAACCCCGGGAACTGCCTGTACCCAGGAAGAACAAGGAGCAACCAAAGCAAGAAAACCAGCACCTCACCTAACAACATGAGCTCTCTTTGGTTTCACAAATTACTGGCTGCAGTACACGCTGCCCTGCCCTTGACCCCACCAGGCTTTCTAAATTCATAGGGTTGAAAGTCTAACAAGGAATCTCAAAATCAAACATGAGCACACAACCAAGAATCACCACCAAATATTTGAAGAAAATTAAAAAAATAAATCACAAATACAAATATGAAACTGAACAAATGAAGGGAAAAAAACAACCTTACCCCCACAACATTACACAATCCCAAATTCAGGGGCATTCTACAAAATAACTGGCTTATGATCTTCAAAATTGTCAAGGCCATGTAAGACGAAGACTGAAGAACTATGTTACACTGAAGGAGGCTAAAAGCTACAACAAATAAATGAAGCAGGACACTTGGGATTGGATCCTTTTGCTATATAGTACAGTATGGGGACAATTGGAAAAACATGAATGGGATCTGAGTATCAGATGGTAGTAATACAGTAATGTTCATTCCCTGATTTTGATTGTTATATTTGATTGTTGATTGTAGCTAATAGGAGAATTTCCTTGTTTATAGAAAATATACACTAAAGTATTTGGAATGATGAAGCATCAGATAAACAGCTTAGTTTCAAATCACTCAGAAAACAGAAGTTCTTTGTACTGTACTTGCAACTTCTCTGTAAGCATAATTCAAAGTTTAAAAAAATACCAAAAACCTCACTTACACCCAAAGACAGAGCATTAGTAGAGTAAGAATAAAACTTTAGAATAAGTATGTTTACTATCCCCAGTGAGTATAAAGATATTTCATCCACAAAAATAATAAACTAGAGATCATGAAATTAAAACATTGATTATTGGATCAAAAAATTCAATAAATGGAATGAATAAGAAAATGGGTATTGCTGAATAGCAAAACAGTGAGCTAGAAGATTAAGCAAATTAATCCTCCCCCAATATAAAACAATAGGATCAACAGATGACAGAAATTGCAAACTGCTAATGTTTTCCAAAAAGTAAATAAACAAATAGAGGAAAGGAAATTCTCAAAGAAGTAACATGTAGAAAATATGTGAGAAAATAGAAATAATATATAACAAGGAATATAAATGATAGGGAAATTTCCAGAACTGACCAATACATGAGTCCTTTTTTTAGCCTCTATCTTGGGAAAACAGCCTGAGGCTTGGTTTAAGTGCTGTAAAAATGCTGATTTTAGTTACAAGGTGTAAACCCAAAGCAATGAGGGTGAAGAAAAAGTAACATTAGACAAGGAGAGATGTGAAGAAATGTGATGTGATATGTTTTCCTGCTGGACACCGCTTCACAAGGAGCCAGAGACTTAGCAGATCATTTACTGAGCACGCACAATGGACTTGTCCACAGGTTTTTGGAAGGCAAAAGCACACCTCAGATCAGTTGACAGTGGGAGAAAAGTGAGGGGGTTTTCTCCTGCTTTACATTTCTGACTGGTCAAGGTTCACTCTATGGGAACTTCACCCACACTTCAGAGATGCATTATTAGGAAATTAGAGCCTCTTAGGAAACCAGATTTGACAACCTGTGGTATGATCATTCACCTGAGTAAGGAAGCCAAGGGGTGAATGAGGCTTTACTGGATTGGATCCCAGAAGCTGATTGTTGAAATCTCTTGAAGTGCATCCTCAACAGCCATTGCTTCACCAAGCAAAAAGAAGGAGGTGGTCAAGGAATCCATGAAGGTGCCCACTGTCCTATGTAGTCCACGTACTAAAAAGATCTGCTGAATACTGAGCAGGATAATTTTTTAAAGTGTTTTCACTCACAAAGTGTAATACATATTTCAAATAACTAGGGAATTAAAACCTTCAGAGAAGAAAAGGAATATCTACAAATGGTTGAAAAGGTGACTGATATCAGAATTTTTACCAGTATCATTAGGTAAAGGAAACAGTGGAATATTATCTTAGGAGTATGAAGGAAGATAACTTTGCCCTCACATTTCCTTACTCTACTCAGCTATCTTTCAAGCATGAGGGCAAGGTAAAGATAATCTCATGCAGACAATGATTCAGAACATCTCAAACATCGAGAACCTCCATGAAATATTATCTGGCATACTTAATCAGGGAAAAAATAAATTTAAGTGGAAGTGAGATACAAGAGGAAATGATGAGTCAAAAAGATGACTAAAACTTATTGTTGGGATGAAATAAGTGTTGACTGTTAAGAAATGATATTGGATAACTATATAGATCTGAAATTCCAGAAGATATTTGCGTGAGAGTTGGAGTGGAATAGAAGGGAGGACGTGGGGAAAATTAAAACCTTGCTAAGTTTTTCAACTTGTTGAGAGGGAAGCCTATAAACTCCAATTAGTTCTAAACAGTGTAAGGAAATCTTGTGATGATTTGACTAAATACAATACAATTCCAACCAAAATCCCAAGTAGAATTTTTACAGAACTTGATAAGCTAATTTAAAAAACTTATACTAAGTAGTGTAGTGGAAGCTTTGACTTTGCTAGATATCAAAATATATTATAAAGCCATGGTAAATAAAACAATGTGATAATGATGCAGACAGAGACAAATATACTGGTGAAAAACTAGAGAGTCCAGAAAGGGACTAATTATATATGGGAATTTAGTGTATGATAGCAGTTACATTAAAAATGGATGAAGAAAAGATCACTTAACAAATGATGTTGAGACATCTGGCTATCCATTTGGAGCTAAAATAAAATAATCTTACATCAAATTAGGAGATGGATTTACTGTGAAGCAAATGAAGCTTAAACCTGAGGGTCCCTAATAGTTTGAACCACCCAAGATCCTAGGGTCCTCCAGGACCATAGGACAGGGGTATGGTTTTCAACAGTGGAGCATATTTATGTGATCAATGGTAATTTCTATGTATAATTAGGATATTGCTACTTATTCTGATATGTAGGAATTGCTTCCAGGAATATCCCTATTGCCTATTGGAACAATGCACTTGACGTATAAAGTTGTGAGCCAGTGGATATATCAAGATATGGATGTGTCCTGTAACACCTGCACTGGAAGAATGTGATAGTGGAAGAGAAATAAGATGTCAAAAATGTAAACTCTCTCCTGTCAGGAGAAAACTTGTAATGCAGTTCAAGCAGTTATAATCATACACCATATCTTTTCCTTTTTTCATGGGAAGAATATGAAATAGAATTTATTGGAATACCTGAGTTTGTTAGACATAAGCCTGTTGCAGTACTGCAAATAGCAAATGCATCTGAATGTGAGTTGGAGATGCATAGTCTACGCACTCCAACTATCGGGAGTAAGAAATTTCAATCAGCCGTGCTAGAGAGAAGCGCAGGAATGTTCAAGGCTCTCCTGGCAGAGTAAAACTCCCTTTTGATCAGAAAACAAAGGACCTTCATGGGCTCTTCACAAAGACTTTGCTACCAAGTGCATTTGCTTTTGCTTTTGCTTTACCACAAGAAAAGAAAGGAAAAAATAACAGCCATATCCACAATCCTTTCTCCTGAACATCACGTGGAGGCCAAATCTGGCCATTCCTCTTATATTAGCCCAGATATTAAGGAAATATAGTCATTAGTAAATCTCCTTCTTACCAAATCAAGGGATCAATGGTGCTAATGCTTTTTATACAAAGTTGCTTAAGAGCTCAGGAGCCAAAGACAATCACCCAGAGAAGGAACAGCCAAGAAACATTAAGTTAATTTCACTCTGCTCGAGCAAGGAGGGAGGGTGTGTGCGGGGGAAACAGTAGGTCAAGCTCCAACTGAGAATACTTAAAAATTAATGAGAAAAAATATCTACCTCATTTATTTCAGTTTTAGTGACTGTACCTCTTTCTCTAAATTATATATCCTATTTTAATACAGCACACTCTACTTTTATTTCAGTTACTTAAATGAAGAGCTCTAATATTTTAGAAAAAGCATAACTGAACGTGAAAGTCAGCTACACTCTTTTGAACAGAGTTAATCCCATTAGTGGAAGTCTGGCTGCAAGAACCAGACACCAACATCCAAGTGGTAGCATCAACAGCCACTTAATGGCCCCGATATACACTGGCGGTACCCTTGTGGATTTCTCCGCAAGGCACTTAGCTGCAAACCACAGAAGCTGACTTTGATTAACTCCATCAAAACATAACTTTTTGAAAAAATATGCAACACCTTGAAGAATTGACAGGAAGGCTGGAGAAGCAGGGGTGGAAACAAGGCAAGAGCAGAGGAAAGCTGGGGCTCCGGAAGGCCAAGGTGATGCCAAAGGAAACCACCTGGGTCAGGGGCGCCTGCTACCAGCACTGGCCATGGAATGAATTCTAAACTCTTTTACTTCCTCTCATCACCACCACAACGTACAAAGTTCTGGGAGCATCTCATTATGTGTGTGCTGTTGTTCCAGCTGCCAGGGAACAAAGAGAATAAATATTTCAGCTTTTCATCTTCTGACACAGTGGTGGATTCCTCAAGCACAAGAAGGGGCTTTGGTAGGATGGGCAGCTAAGTATTGACTAATTTCCACCACAGCACCTGTGAAGAAAAAGTAAGTGCTAGTGTTTTGGTCACACCCAGACACATATGTCTTTTCCAGTGAAGACAGTCTACAGAAATAGTGCTGTAGAAACTTGTGCATCCATGGGACACAGATGCATAGGAAATCAAATGCTAGAGATTCCAACACCTTTACCTGCCTCCCCTTAGTACCCCAATCCTATAGGCAATGCATCTGCCCCTCTGGTAGAGGTTGGAAGGAGTTAGTTTCAGCAATAAAATAGAGTAAGTACAATGGTGAGCTGGTAAATGTTTAACAACCTAATATCTGTAGGTGGGGAGAGAGCCCTGGTTTGTAGAGTTTGACAACTCCTGTGGGGTAAATACTTCCACCACGGCTGATTTCAAGAATGTTTGTGTTTAATAAATGGCTTGCAAAGTTCCTGAAAATTTAACAATTATCTCTTGTGAGCCAGTAGCAATAGATGATAAATATATCTAGCCTCCCAAATTTATCCCTGGTATTAGTTCCTCCAAAATCAAAATCAAAATTGTGGATTAATTACTTTCTCTGCTTGTTTTCATGGGATTTTCTCATTTCACTTATTTTAAGCTACTTTCCAGCAGAGCTGATATCAAGGTTGAGATCTGATGAATGAAAAGGATTAATGACCAGAAAAAGTCAATTGTAAGAGTTACCCTGGAGAGAAAATATTATGTTCAGAGGCTTGGTGGCAGGAGAGAAAATGGATCAAGAGGGATCTGCAAATAGTTCAGTGTAGTCAAAATTTAGAAAGATAAGAATATAATGTGAAGATATGCAGTACTTAGATGAATAATTGGGGGGCCAGATTATACAGGAGTTTGTTATTTATCCTAAATATAATAGTGATTCACTGAGAGTTTTTAAGAAGGAGAATAAAGTGATCAGATTTGTGTCTTAGAAGAATGCTATGACTTCAGTAAGAAAAAGAGATTGAAAGCCAGTACTGTAGGCAGGAGAACAAGTTAGGAAGCCACTGAATTTGTCTAGGTGAGTATATAATTTGGCTGTTACTGTGTAACAAATTACCCAAAACTCAGTGGCTTAAAACAAACCCAATTATTATTTATCATGAGTCTGTGAATCAGTTGGAAGTTGGCTAATCTAGGCTGAGCTGTTCTGGGCACTTCTGCTGGCCTTGCGGGGCTCACTTATGCATCTGCCACCAACTGGGAGTCAGCTGATCTAGACTGAGTTTAACTGGGCACAGGTCCACTCTGTGTCTTTTATTCTCTTCCTGTAAATAGTGGGCATACTTGGGCCAATCCTTCTTATAGATATGGAAGAGATACAAGAGAGCAAGCAGACAAGCACTCTGCCAAGCCTTTGCTAGCATCATGTCTGCTAACATCCCATTGGGCAAAACACACCACAAAGCTGAGCTCAGTTTCAAAGGCCAGGAAGATGAATTTCATCCTAGGATGGGAGGAGCTATAAAAATCACACAGCAAAGTGTGTGCATATATGGAGGGGTGAAGTATTGAGATCATTAATGCATTTATCTGTCGTGTAGGAACCATACTGTAGTATTTTATCCATCATGATAAAATGGTGACCTCCAAATATATTACTAGGCAAGCTATTGCAGAGGTCACAGAAAAGACCCATAAGCCATATAAAAAGAGCTTGAATCACATAGTTTATCAGGTAAATTTTAAAACACACTGCAAGTGGCAAGGGAAAAGAGATGAGGTAGGTTTACACACTTAGGACAGGATGCAAGCAAACAGAATGATCACACTATCTGAATCTTGTGATATGCCACGATTATATCATTTCTATCTTCCCTTTCCCACTGATATTGTAGTTTTGAGCACCAGAGTTGAAATTTAAGCCTGGGGGCCCACAGAAGGTACCTGGAATCAATGACACATATTCTCCTCTGAGAGATGCAGAGATAGGTATACCTGGCCACCACTGCAGCTTGTCAATAAGCCCTGCTGAAAAACTCAAGAGTTTCATGTGTATTTCTTAGGCAGAGGACATGTGGGGCAAGAATGGGTGTCACCAATGGGTGGCCAAGTTCAGACATCATAAATACAGAGTGTCTTACATTCCTAATGCAAAAAGAGTGTACCTCATGCACCTCATGTTTATTTATCACAAATATCATGAATATTTGTGTTTCCCTGGTCCTTCTATACTTTTCTATTTATGTTCACACATATATGCTCTACTGACTTCATTTATCACACATGCCTTCCAGGTTAATAACTTACTTATCCATGCCTAACACCTCTTATGAATTCCACACATCCCACTTGTTTTCTTGTCTTCTACAGAAGAATTGAATATTGTCAAACAATACAGCACATACACATTACACCACCACCTTCAGACATGACAGTGATGTGAAATATACTAAGATAGACTAGAGGGAATGGCAAGGGAGAGAAATGGAAAGACTCAGAAATAATATTGCCAGGAATTGTTGGCTAAGGACTAAGCTAGAATGAGGCTGATGGACAGGAAGCAGCCAAGGCTGAGCTCGGGTTTCTCGCTTGGGCATCTGAGTTAATGGTAACGCCATCGCCTGGAAAAAATGCCAGGAAGAACCATCATTATGTGGAGAAAGAGGGTGAATTGAGCTTTGCACGGGATTGAGTTTAGGTGTGCTGGGAGGGGAGATCCCCAAAGGGATGTGTTGGCTGGTTAGTCGGATGTACAAATGTGGAGCTCAACAGTGAGGTCTGGCCTGGAGACATAGGTGTGGGTGTCACCAGTAAGCAGAAGGTAAACAGAGTCAAGGGAGAGTGTAGCAGCAAGAAGAGAGGAGGCCCAGGGGAGAACACTTCTTGGAGATCTTGGCTTGAAGGACAGCAGAAGAGGAGGCGTCTGAAAGGGAGAACAGGAAAGGCAGGCAGAGAACAGAACACAAACCTGGGACGATGGGGCCTGGCCACCCCCAGAGCCTCAGGTACCAGTCATTTGATGCCAAGGGTGTGAGTACAAACCAGGCTGAGAAGTGACCTCTGGCTTAGCAATAGGAAGTTGACAGTGACCTCAGTAAGGGGTCTCACTGGAGAGCAATGAGGGGAGCCAGACGTTGTGAGTAGAGGGGAGGGAGAGAGTCACCTCACAATGGCTGAGGCTGTGAGAGGGAAGAGGGAGCTGGGTGGGCATCCAGAAGACATGCAGACACCAGAAGGATCTGGTTTCATTTTGTTAAAGAAATAGGAGCCTATAAATGTTGAGTCAGAGCTGGAACAAAGGGAAAGGCTGAACATGGAGGACCCTGGATAGAGCCAGGTTTCTGAGCACACGGAGGAAGGAAATGGAATTAGCTTTAGACAGCAGGAGGGGCCTCTTCTCTAGTAGGAGGGAAGGAGGTGCAGAGGCAGGAGGGTTTGTGGGGCTGGTGGCAGGAGGGTGAGGGACTTCCTCTTTGTGGCTTCCATTTCCTTTGTGGAAGAGAGGGCAGGATCATCTGTTGAAAGTGAAGTGGTGACGAGACATTTCAGGAAAGTGGAGATAGTTTCCAGTATTGTATCTGCTGTTCAGAGGGGGAAACTTGGCCGCAGAAACACAAAATGATTTCCAGGCCGAGTTAAGGACCCAGCTGAGCCTAGAGATCAGAAATCAGTAGTGGTATGAGTCTGTGGGTAACTTTTGTAGCTTTCCTTACCAACCCACGTGCAAGTGTAGAGGAGGACAGTTGTGTTGCCAAGGGTTGGGTTTTTCCTGACCAGTGGTACAGAAGGACACTGCACTAGGGAATCCGGGACACATGCAAGAAAATGGCTGAAGTGATGGGTGTTGGAGTCTAAGATGGGTAGAACACCAAGAAGTGAACACAAGAGGGGAGCAGAGTCAAAGGGTCAAAAAAGAACTAAAGGTCTTGATGAGGCTGCAGGACAGTCGTCTTGAGCGTGAGTGAATGAGGAAGCCAGGGGAGCAGGAGGGGTGGTCAGAGGGTGGGAGTCTGAGATGGAGATTTTAGAGGTGGTGCACTTCTGAGAGATGACAGGGTTCAGAGCGGGGCTGTGGGAGACGGGGGCCTAGGTGGAGGGAGGTGAAGATCTCTGCCTGAGGAGGTCAAGGAAGAGTGAGGCAGGGTGTTGGATCCGCTGGAGTCACCCAGAAAGAAGTCAGGTGTTAGTGTGGAGAGGCAGCTGTAGTGCAGAGCCCGGGTTCTCAGTAAGGCAACCGGGAGGTCGGTATGTGACCTCCAAAGGGAGGGGCAGAAGGAAGCACCCCGAGTGGCCCACACCTCAAAGGAACCCAGGGATCTGCACGTAGTGGGAGGAATGACAGTCCAGAAATGTCAATGAGGAGCGAGGACAGAGGCAGCTCTCATGGCCATGGCATGTGGCAGAGTCCACTGCTGTAGCTGAGCTGTCTGCAGGCCACGTGGTCTTCTGAAGGAGAGAAGGCCGTGAAGTGGTGGGATGTTCAGAGAAGAGCTGAGGGTGCAGGGGAGGCTGTTAGCCATGGAAGGAGAAGTGCAGATGTCCGGTGGAAAGGTTTTATGCCGTTTTATGCAATACCCTTTTAAAGTCTTGCCGCACATTATTGGCTCGTGTAGAAGTGTGCAATCAGCTGTAACCACCAGAACTTTTTATATAATCTACAGCAGTTGATTCTGAGTAGGTGTTGAAAAATATCTGACCAGGTATATATATATATACACACACACATACACACACACACACCTTTCCTCAAGGAGAGGTTGTGAATGAGAATTCTAGTTTTCACACACTGGAAAAATTTTAGGGCTCTTATTCATACCTTAATGCATATTAGAAACAAAAGAATTTTTAAAAAGTGGAGAAGCAATATAGATTATTTCAGTAACATATATTAAGGGATGGAACCTCTTCATACCAAAGGGGAAAAACTGAAAAATTATTTGTGAGAGAAAAAATACATAATGCATCCTGTTTACCAAATGTAAAATGTGTAAATTTGAGTCTAAGAAACAAAAGAAAAAGAAATGATGTGGGAAGGTGGTACTTTTCTATATGTAAAGGCTGGGCTGGTGTTTGGCCATGTGTTTCTCCTTGGAAACATGGGCATAAATGTTTCTTTGGAGTTTCAGCTATGGCAGAAGCCCTAGAAAGAACTGCAGGGATGTTGCTGCTGCCCTGCAGATATGTACTTGGAATTCCTGTTGGAGATGTTGGGTAGACTGCGCTAAATCATCCAAATTCTCTCACCTAGTCTTTATTTGAAGGAGGTCACACAATTTCAAGATGACTACATAGGTAGGGGAGTGAAAACAACATTTCTTCAATATCAACTACTGACAGATGCTAAGTTAGGCACTTTGCATAAATTAACTTAATACAGTTTTCACATCAAGATTATGAATTATCTCTTCTCATCCCCATTTTACAGGTGAGTATATTGAATGTCAGAGAAGCCATGTAACCTACCTGAAGTCTCATGGCTGGTAGTGACAGATCAGGAATTCAAATTTAGATTTGTTTAAAAACAAAGCATATTTTCTTTTTATTATGCATAGCATATGGGTCTAGACTTGTGTTGGCCAATATGATAGCCACTAGGCACATATGGCTCTTTAAATTTAAACTGATTAAAATTAAACAAAATTTAAAATTCAATTCCTCAGTCACACTAGGCACATTTCAAGTGCTCAATAGCTGCATGTGGCCAGAGGCTACTTCACTGGACAGTGCAGATATAGAACACTTCGATCATCACTGGAAGTTTTATTTGGACAATGCTGGTCTAGAACTAATAGGTCCTAGCATAATTTAATTTTATAATTGTATAATCACCTCTGTGGATCTTTCATTAGCAAGATGTTTTGTAGCAACTAATAAAAACATGTAGTTTGAATGGTGAAATTTGTGTGTGCTATTTAAAATCTTTTTATTATGAAATATATATACTGAAGAGTGCATATAGCATAAATGTACAATTTAACAAATCATTTAAAAGTGAATAACCATGTAAACACCACCCAGGTTAAGAAACACATCGTTGGCCAAATCGTCCCAGAGGGAAGGAAGGGTTTCAGATAAAGGAGAGGCGGGAATAGTCACAGCTCAGGTGTAATTCGGGGGGGAAAGGTGCCAGAGCCTGCTGCAGATTTCATGGACAGAAATTGTGAAGCAGAACTGGAAGAAAAAAGATATAGGTAGAGATCAACCCCAGAGAAGCCTGGAGCCTCGTGAAGGCGGTAGGTGGGGTTTCGTTTCTCCTTCCCACACACCGCTGGTAGTGAGCGGGCTACTGAGCTGCTTGGGAGCTTTTCCACCCTCACAAGCCTGAGTGCTGCTGCAACCACTGAACTGGGACCTTCTTGAAAATAAAGCACTGGGCTTCCAGCCCCTTCAGGGTTGCCCCCTGTAGCCACGGCCTGGAGCCAAGAAGGCAGACACCATACTACTTCTCTGCACATAGCATCCCTTTAACCGCCCCAGGGAGCTCCAGCCCTTCAGTTTTCACATCACCTGTTCCCACACAGAGAGTTCCCAACTCCTGTCCAGACTGTGGTGGGCCCTGGAGAACTTGTATGATCCCAGAGCTTGGACATTCCGTATGGGCTTCCTTCCAGGGAGAGGGACCACAGGAGCTGGAGTGCCAGCTCTCCTCCATTCAGACTCCTTTCCTTCCCCACCCCTCCCCTGCCTACGGTAGCCGAGAGGGTTGATTGAGCTAAGACTTTCAAAAGTGGCTGCCTCCCCTCTGCTGGTGGGCCCAAGAGTCTGAGGTTTTCACAGAGAGTCGGGCCCATATCTTTCCCCTTGAGGACCTGCAGTGGACCTAGGGGTACTCAGTCTGGGAGTTCTCTGCTCACTGGCACTCCCAGGAGATGCCTGCCAGTGAGACAGGCATGCAGGCCGGATCCTGTACCCCCAGGACTCGATTGGGTTGCTTAGGGGCTCAGAGGAGAGATTTGAGAACTAAACTTAAGAGGCAGAGGGAGCCCACATGGGAAGAACTGACAGGAATGCAGGGTGGGCCCAAGCTGCAGTGAACTGGTGGAGCACCCATGCCCCCACAGGAAAGCCGTGTTTTCAGACTGGGGTGGGTCCTTGAACAGGGAAGTTCCCAACGCCCGGCGCCATTGCTGGCAAGCTCAGCGAGGTCGGGCACCCATTTGCAACCAGACACTGGAAGGAGATTGTCGGGGCAGGGGAAGAGCAACAAAAGCAAAACTCACCCCTGATAGCCAGTCAGTGAATTGCAGACGGCCCCTTCCCCATGAACAGACTTTCCAGTTTGGTGAGGACACTTCAGCCCCCTTCCCAGTGGCTTTCTCCAGTGGCCTGGAAGCCGACCTTTGATCCTTGCTGAGACAGTTCTAGGACCTACCTCTGTGGAGCCTGAAGGCAGGCTTGCCTGACCTAGCCCCACCCACTTCACTCCTCCACCCACCTCTGCTGTGGTGGAGAACAAGCAATCCCCTGGAACTCCAGGGCCCCTCCCACTGCCTAGGGCATTCAAGTGCTTCCCCTGAGGGGCTAGAGCTGATTACAGGCACCAAAGAATAACACTGCAGTTGTCTCTTTTCTGCAAGCACCAAGGACTGACAGGGAGAACAACTGTACAGCCCATTAGAGCATCTACTGACTCAATCAAACAGGGTGTGGCTGATTCTTACACACAAGCACCACCCACCATCTCAGAGATAAAGCTGGGGGTCCCAATACAATTCTCACTGCCATAGGGAGGGGAAGACAGCAGAATAGAAGCAGCCTGTGGGGGTGCCACACTTTAGGAATAAAAGTTACAGGCGGCTCGAGATGTGAGGGGTCTCCCTCATCCACTGCAGACCTCTGGGCTGCTTGGGGAGCTGCTCAGAATCTGTGCAGAGACATTGCACCAGAGAGCAGGCACAGAAGAGATCTGGTGGCTTCCAATCCTGGGTTTCTGCATCTGATGGCATCCTGATTGCTCTGGTGCATTGCGTGATGTCTGCTTGGGACTCAGCTTTCCAGCAGTAGCCTTTGCATCAGCCCCACTGAGCCTGGGAGGGAGCAGACAGAACAGATGCTCCCCCACACTGCACCCTGAGACTTGGGACCAAGAACCCCTCTCCCCCTGTGTGGGATCTGAGCAGAGGAGGATCCTTAGATGCCACAAACACCACCTGGGGAGCCTTGGGTGATGGCCTCAGTGGGACCTAGGTTGGGGGGGAGCACCTTGGCCAACGAGCAGCTCCAGCCCACCTCCACAGTGCCTGGGCTGCTGAGATAAACTCCCTGCCTGGGCATCAGCAGTCTCCATGCTGGCAGAACAGCTCTCCATCTGTGCAGCTTTGCCCCTGTAATCCCCAGATCTGCTCTGAAGTTCTTGCTGCGCCTGAGTCTGAGGCTCTGCCCCTGTAGCTCCAGGGACCCTGCCAGGCCTGTGACACAACCCTCATGATTCCAGAGTTGTACCTGGGCCCCAAGACCCCACACCTGAGTCTCCACCACTGCTGCTAGGCTGGTGGAAACTCTCCGAGGTCCGGTGCTTTACCTGGGATACCCAGCCCTGAGCAGACATTACTCCTGAACCTGGTTCATGCAAATGCCCACAACCCAGTCATCCATGACCACTGCCTAAATAGACTTACCTAGCTGCCACTGGCACCTCTACTGGGTGACCTTGGCCAGAGTAATCCCCCACAACAACAGCCACCGTGGAGAGGGTTGCATCCAGCCCTCAACTCGAACTTCCAACAATGAGCTGGGGAACAGCCCTCCACCCCACACGAAGACCATCCAACACTGGCTTGAACTGAGGCAATCACAAGGGTAATGGGTTAAAACAGAACAGCTATTCTACAGGCTCTCAGTGCACCTGCAGCTCCCCTGATGCATCAACATTCCAGAGTAGGACACAAAAGCTTCATCTAGGGTCCTCCCCTCCCCCTAACAAAATAAGAGAGTTCCTAGCAAAGGAGAACAGGTGCTTTGCAAGTCTATCAACCCAGAGCTGAGAGAAGAGGAGCCATTTGAGAAAAAAACAGCAAAAGAACTCTGGCAACTTGAAAAAACAAAATAGTTCAACACTCTCAAGCGATCACAATGTAGCTACAGTAGTGGACTCCATCCATAAGGAAATGGCCAAAATGATAGAAATGGAATTCAGAATATGGATGGCAAATAAGATGAATAGAATTGAAGACAAAGTTGAAAACCAACAAAAAGAAGCAAAAAAAATGTTTCAGGAAATCAATGAAAAAGTCACTAAAGAGCTAGACAACATAAGAAAGGATATAATAGAACATAAAGAAATAAGAGAGTCATTTAGGGAATTTAAAAACACAGAAAAAAGGTTCCAAAAGAGACTAAACCAATAAGAAGAAAGGATTTTAGAGCTTCAAGACAAGGCTTTTAAGATAACCCAGTGTTTCAAAAAGGCAGAGAAGAGAACAAAAAAGGCTGAGCAATGACTGAGACAGATATGGGACTATGTGAAGCAAATTAACATACAAATTATAGGTATCCCAGAGGAAGAAGAAGCAAGAGCTAAAAGCATGAAAAACCTATTTGAGTGAATTACTGAGGAAAACTTCCCTGGTATCGCCAAAAATTCAGACATACAGATACAAGACAGTCATAGAACACTGGGAAGATTCATAACAAATAGGACATCTCCAAGAAACATAATCATCAACCTGGCCAAAATCAAAATGAAGGAGAAAATTCTCCTTTTGTTCTCTTCTCTGCAGTAAATACTCAGAACAGCATTATACATGAATCGGCACAACAGATATCCACCAGGGTAAAATCACCCCCAAACCCTAAAACTCACAACTCTTATAAAACAATAGCACAAGAGGGAAAACAAAGTAATAAGTTACTACCCGACATGATGAACAGATCAACATCCCACATATCAACTCTATCACTCAATGTTAATGGTCTGCATGCTCCACTCAAAAGACATAGACTGGCTGAATGGATGAAAAAACACATCCCAAGTCTTTGCTGTCTTCAGGAAACACATATGAACCAATGGACACACATAGACTCAATGTGAAAAGATGGAAAAAATTTTCCACACAAATGGAAATCAAAAGAAAGCAGGTGTAGCCATTCTCATATCAAATTGACTTTAAACCAACAAAGGGAAAGAAAGACAAAGAGGGTCATTATATAATGGTAAAAGGAGCAATTCAACAAGAAGACATAACAATCCTAAATATATATGCACCTAAAACAGGAGCTCCCAGATGCATAAAGCAAATTTTACTAGATCCACACAAAGAAATAAATAGCACCATCATAATTGCCAAGGACCTCAACACCCCACTGTTGGAGCTGGACAAATCATCAAAGCAGAAAATAAATAAAGAAAATTTGGACTTAAACCAGACTCAAAATCAAATGGACCTAACAGACATGTACAGAACATTCTACCCAAAACTACTGAATATACATTCTTCTCAGCAGCACATGGGACATTCTCCAAGACTGATCATATCTTAGGCCCCAAAATAGGTGTCAGCACATTAAAAGAAAAAAGAAAAAAAACCATACCATGTAACTTCTCAGACCACAGTGGAAAAAACTAGAAATCACTGAAAAGAGAAATACTCAAACCTACACAAAGTCATGGAAATTAAACAACATGATGCTGAATGATTATTGGATCAAGAATGAAATTAAGATGGAAATCAAAAGATTCTTTTAACTGACTGAAAAAGGGGACACTATCAAAGCTATCAAAATCCATGGGATTCGGCAAAAGAATTCCTAAGGAGAAAATTCATAGCCTTAAATGGGTACATCAAAAAGATAGAAAGATGACAAATTAAGAACCTAATGTCACATTTCAAGGAACTGAAAAAGGAAGAGCAAACCAAACCCAAAGCCAGCAGAAGAAAAGAAATAACAAAATGCAGAACAGAGCTAAATGAATGGAAAACAAAAATAATACAAAGGATCAATGAAACCAAAATTTGGTTCTTTCAAAAGATAAACAAAATTGACAGACCTCTTGCTAGATTAACCAGGAATAGAAGAGAAAGGAACCAAATAAGCTCAATCGTAAACAAATAAGAAACATTACAACTGATACCACAGAAATACAAAACATCATGTGTGAATACTATGATAATCTCTACATACATAAACTAGAAAATGTAGAGGAAATGGACAAATTCTTGGAAACACATAACCTCCCAAAACTCAATCAGTAAGAAATAGAACTCCAGAACAGACCAATAATGAGCAGTGAGATCAAAGCAGTAATAAAAAATCTTCCAACAACAACAACAATAAAAGCCCTGGACCAGATGGATTCACAGCTGAATTCTACCAGACCTACAAAGAAGAGTTGGTACCCATACTACAGAAATTATTCCCTAACATCCAGAAGGATGGAATCCTCCCCAACTCATTCTATGAAGCCAGTATCACCTAGATGCAAAAATCCTCAATAAAATACTAGCAAACCGGATTTAACAGCGCATCAAAAAAATTATCCACCATGACCAAGCGGGCTTCATCCCAGGGATGCAGGATGGTTCGACATATGTAAATCAATAAATGTGATTCACCACATGAACAGAAGCAAAAATAAAGACCATAATATGGTCATCTCAATAGATGCAGAAACAGCATTCAACAAAATCCAGCATGCTTTCATGATAAAAACCCTTAACAAACTAAGCGTAGAATTATAAAATTATAAAAGCCATATATGACAAACCCACAGCCAACATCATGCTGAACAGGGAAAAGTTTAAAACATTCCCTCTAAGAACTGGACAAGGATGCCCACTGTCACCACTCTTATTCAACAACGTCTGGAAGCCTATCACTAGCGAATCCACAGAGAACAAAAGGGTAATCCAAATCTGGAAAGAGGATGTCAAATATCACTTTTTGTGATATAAATCTTGTAACTCCGACTCAAGAAAACCGCAAAGACTACACAAAAGACTCCTGGAATGCATAATAAATTCAGCAAAGTCTCAGTTACAAAATCAAGCACATAATCATAGCTATCCATATACTAAGTAAACTAGGAAGTCAATCAAAGGCTCAATACCATCATGATACTAAAATGAAAAAAGAAACAGGAGACTAAACAAAGGAGAAAAATTCTCAAGTATAACTATGAAACACGAGAAAGAATAAGAGGCACTCAACAAAGAAAAAATATCATGCTCCAATTGGTAAATCAACGTGTTAAAGTCCATCTACCCAAAGTGATTTACGGTTCAATGCAACCCCATCAAAATACAAGTCACATCTCACAGATCTAAAAGAATACTTCTATCTTTGTTTGGAATCAAGAAAGACCCGGAATAGTCACAAAGCAATCTGAACAAAAAGAACAGTCGGCAGGCACACCAACTCATCTTCAAACTATTACAAGGCTATATAACCAAAACGGAATGGCTAGGTACAAAAATAGAGCTAGAACAATGAGCAACAGAAGAACCCAGAATAAAACCACCACCTACGCCAACTGATCTTTGACAAAGCAGACAACAATATACACTGGGGAAAAGAAGCCCTATTCAATAAATGGTGCTGGGAAAATTGGATAGCCATGAGCAGAAAAATGAAACAGGACCCCTACCTCTCACTACTCAGAAAAATTAATTCAAGGTGGATAAAAGACTTAAATGTAAGACATGAAACAATAAGAATTCTAGAAGAAAATGTAGGAAAAACTCTTCCAGATATTGGCCTAGGGAAAGAATTTATGACTAAGACCCCCAATGGCAATTACAGCAACAACAAAAATAAATAAATGGGATTTGATTAAACTAAAAAGCTTCTGCACAGCTAAGGAGATAATCAACAGAGCAAATAGACAACCTACAGAATGGGAGAAAATATTCACAAACTATACATCCTATAAAGGGCTAATAACCAGAATCTACAAAGAACTCAAGCGAATCAGCAAGAAAAAAACAACCCCATTAAAAAGTGGGCAAAAGTCATAAACAGAAGTTTTTCAAAAGAAGATTAACAAATGGCCAATAAATATATGAAAAAATGCTCAACATCACTAATCATCAGGGAAATGCAAATTAAAATCACAATGGAAGATCACCTTACCCCTCTTAGAATGGCTTTTATTAAAACGTCCAAAAACAATAGACGCTGACATGGATGCAAAGAGAAAGGAATGCTTATACACTGTTGGAGGGATGACAAATTAGTACAACCCCTATGGAAAACAGTATGGAGATTTCTCAAAGAACTAAAAGTACACCTTCCATTCGATTCTGCAATCCCACCACTGGGTATCTACCCAAAGGAAAATAAGTCATTTAATCAAAAAGACACCTACAGAATGGGAGAAAATATTCACAAACTAACACTAAACATTTAACCACAGATCACAAGAATACATTGTAATTGACTCAAGCACTCATTAAAGTAAAATTAAACAAATTTCCAAAGGATACTTGACTCCACATGTGCAATGCATTCTGATATTTCAATTGTATTCCATTCTAGTTTTTTTCCTTTTTAAAATAATTTTTGGTTGTGACCCACCAAATTGCTATTGGGATCCATTAATAGTTCACTATTCTCAGTTGGAAGAATTCTGGAACATAAGTTACAAAATACATGGCAAGGCTACGCTAGGAGGGTCTTTCCAGAAGTAGCCTTCCACAGCTTCCATGACTACTCATTTTTCAGGCCAATAAGATCAACCTGCAGTGAACCAAAACTATCATGGCAATCTGCTCCTCTCTCTTCATCAGACCTGGGAACGCAGCACACAATGAAAACTGTAGGAATGTGTCATCTGTGGACAGCATTTTCACAGGGGGACCAGGCCAGTCTTTGCAGGAAACCTCATGGCCTGGAAATGGTTTGTCCATGCACCTCACCCAGGCTGCAGAAGAGCTGTCCCCTTCCCCCGCCTTGACAGCCACTCAGGGGAGAATTTCTTCATTTCTTTATGGGCTCTTTGAGGAGCTGGCCCCTGGCCCTTCCCCAGGGGGTGGAGAATTACTGATGACTCAGAGAAGCCAAACCCCAGCTCTGAATCAGGGGACATGCTGTCACTGAGCCTCAGAGGAGCTGAGGGTGCAGGGGAGGCTGTTAGCCGTGGAAGGAGAAGTGCAGATGTCCGGTGGAAAGGTTTTATGCCGTTTTATGCAATACCCTTTTAAAGTCTTGCCACACATTATTGGCTCCTGTAGAAGTGTGCAATCAGTTGCAACCACCAGAATATTTTAAATATAAATTGCAGAAATTGAGCTGATAAAAAACATCAGGTCAAGTGTATATAGACTGACCTGAAAAAAATATCAGGTCAAATGTATATAAATGGAAGGAAAGATTGTTGTATGAGTGCTAGTGTTGCCATAACATAGTACCTCAGTTTGGGTGTCTTAAACAACAGAAATTTATTTTTTCACAGTTCTGGGGTATGCAAGTCCAAGAACAAGGTTCGGGGGTTTGGTTTCATTTTGAGGCCTCTCCCCTTGGTTTGTAGATGGCCATCTTCTCTCTTTATGTTTACACGGTCTTTCCTCTGTGTGTACATGCTTCTGTCTTAACTTTTTCTTCTTATAAGGACACCAGTCATGTTAGTTTAGAGACCACCTTCATGACCTCATTTTAACTTGGTTGCCTCTGTAAACACCCTATCACCAAACACAGTCACATTCCGAGGTACTAGGGGCTAGGGGACTGCAATACATGAATTTTGGAGGGAACACAATTCAGCCCATACCAGTTGTGAATGAGAATTTCATTTTCCAAACACTGGAAATTTGTTAAGGCTTCCTGTCACATTTTAATACATACACATTAGAAACACACAAAAAAGTTTAAAAATTGAGAATATAAGTTTTAGTAACATATTAAGGGATGGGATTTCTTCATACCAAAGGGGAAAAAAATCCCTGAAGAAATTTA